>NDGN011301551.1:0-23780 GCA_002564285.1 Tympanoctomys barrerae
TTCACACACTTATAATATTTAAATGATGGAACTAAACAAAAAAAGGGATACAGATGAATGACCTCTTTGTATCTGTGTATTCAAAATGGTTAGGATAGATATATAGTTACAATCTCTTAATTCAGTGAATACAGGGATTTGTTCTAAAAGTGTTTATAAATGGGATATCATGTCTGCATCTTGTACAACAAATAACCACTAGGAAGATAGTATGCAATGTGTTAATTATTGAAACTTTCCTAGTAGTTTGATTTGAAACTGTCTCATTGCTATTTTTTTTCAATAAATTATGGAAAAAATAAATAAAAATAAAACAAGAAAATTGCAAAGTCTATGGCACATACCTGTAGGCCAGCTACTCAGGAGACTGAAGCAGGAAGACTGCCTGAGCTCAGGAATTTGAGGATAGCCTGGGCAACACAAACCCTGACTCTAAAAAATAAAACCAAACTGTAGTCCTAAAAAGAAAAGAAGATGCAACACATCACAAAGCTCATACTCAGGGCTTTCTTCCCTACTTTAAAAAACCAACTGTTTTCATGATGTAGAATCTGTATCTGTAGGCCAGATAATTTACTCAATAAGGATGCAATGATGAGAGAAAGAAGCACAAAGGAAAAGAAATCCTCTGTCAGTCTACAGCAACGTCCCTGCACTTGAGAAAGCGCTCCCTTGTGATCCAACTCATGGGGATCCTGTAGTCTGTCTGAGCTGAGCAGAAGTGAACAAGCGCTCTCACATTCCTGAGCCTGTACTGAGAAGCCATGCTGAACAAAGTTAGGTAGAGGTGTGCTATGTGTTCATATTTCATCCATTTTCCCCCATACACTTTACTCAGCAGAAATTTGCCTGGGTTTTGGCTTATTGCACTTATTTATCTCAAATCTCTGTAGTTTGAAATACATTTTGCTTTGCACCTTAAGGTTAGATCTCTGTTGTATCAGTGTGGTCCAATAATGCTATCATAAAACCATCTCTCATAATGCTTCAGCGGCTCTCCGCAATTGGGAACACAAAGGAAGGAGAAGAGAATCCAACAAAAATCCATCACAAATCCATCACAGATATACATTCCATCATATTTTTTATATATTTACATAGATATCCCTAATGTGAGCCATGTGTTTATGTGTATGTATATATATAATGTTATATGTATATATGGATAATGAGATAGATAGATAGATAGATAGATAGATAGATAGATAGATAGATAAAAATATCAGCAATATTGTCAGGAAGGAATATTGGGAAAGAATAACCCAAGGAAAGGAATGGAACAGTCTTTTCAATTTCATTGTATTCAATACACATTTGGACAATTAGATTTCTGATAACATATTCAGATTTCTCTTGTCATTAAGCAGCGGATAGATATCCTGACTTTATGAATGTTGTAGACAGAGATAAGGGAATTTTCTATCTTGAGGATACAGTTGAGGCCTTGTAATCAAATGTTTCCTTCATCTCAAATACCAAATAAAGCAGTAATATTATCTACAGCGTCCTGTTTCACTATTTATCATGTTCACAAATATTTTATCAATCTCAGAAAATCACTGGCAAGACACACTCAACCAAAACAACCCAAACAACAACAAACAGAATAACACCGAACAGAAAATGGAACACTGGGCTCGTTGAGGAAGGAAAATAGGTTAAAAGTGTGAAACCTGAGAAAGGAGGCTGAGTCAGGGACACTAAGCAGTCGCGAAAGCTGACAGAGGAAAGGCCGCTGATACCCAAACTGAGATTTGCCTAGCTGAGGGAGACAGGAGAAAACGGCCTTGCACGCGGCTACCCAAGAATAACAGCATCTACACCAGTTTCCGTTGAGTGGTCAGACAAAGTGCCAGATTGCAGGAAATTGAAATTCCTCTTCCCTAGGGTAAGAAATTCCAAGTTATCTGCTGGGTTTCCCTGTGATTTTCCCACAGGGGGCAGGTGATGTGTTTGAATGGCCCACGAAGTTCTTTTTCATTTTTGTTTTATTCTATTTTTTATTTGTTTTGTGTAATACCAGGGATTGAATTTAGGACCCTTCACTTGCCAAGCGAGCATTTATTCTACTGAGCTATCTCCCTGGCCCTGAGGTATCTCCCAGGCCCTGCCCACGACCGAAGTTCAATAACCCGATTTTGCACATGGGTCAAGATCCTCCTGTAATGTGTCCAAGCTCTGAATCCGAGCGCACCTCAGGTCTCAGGAGGGACGAGCCCAGAATTTCTAATGACAGAGGGAGTTAGGGTGCAAGAAAGCAATCTAGAAATGGCATGTATGTATGTATGTATGTATGTATGTATTTTTGTAGAAAAAATACACCCTCTGCTGTAAGCGTTTCACTGGGCAGTTTTTCAAATTAATGCAGTTTAACTATCACATTAACTTAATGGCTATTTTCCCCTACTTTAACCATGTTAAATGTGCCGACAATAATGAGCTTCTAACACTGTCTCTTTTAAGTCTCAGAGGCATCCTTAGAGCGGCTGCTTATCTCCTGGATCATAAAGCTGCATAATTTAGTATTCAAACAATTCATTTAAAACTGAAGCCCTCAGAATTACCGTAAAATTAATCAGAACAAAGTCATCTTAACCCACCAGTTTCTTTTATCTCTAGTTATCACATTTGCAAGCAAAAGTGAGGTAAATAAAGGCCCTTCTCGAGCTCTCACACCCTTCTGCGCAGGCTCCCTTACTCCCAGGGAGATCCTGTAGGTTTGATAAAGGTTGGGGCTCCCAGTTGCAATGCTTCTCCCCTAAGTATGATAAATCAAGGTTGTAATCGCATGTTATATCATTACTTCAAAGCTACTCCTGTGTATTGGTTTAATCTCACTTTAATTCATTCGTGTATTTATTTAAATTTGGGCATCAGAAAATTTTACCGCATGTTTAACAATACCTTTTTGAGAGTCTAAAATCCTTTCTTTCCAGAAGTTTTCCAATATAGTCCCATGAACTTAATTTCAGTTTCTAGAATTTCCTGAATTTATAAAGGAATTATAGATGCATTTCAAAATTTGTATTTTATTCGTACATGTTTGTAATACATGAAGCTTATATTCACCTCCATTCATCTTAAATAGTCACTTGGTGCATTTTTTTTTTTTTGAGACAGGATCTCACTGGGTAGTTCAGGCTATCCCCTAACAATGTAGTCTAAACTGGCCTCAAATTCACAGCAGCCCTCCTGCCTCTGCCTTTTTAAGCGCTCTGTTTACAGAAGTGTACCACCACACCCAACCTGTCATTATTACATCTTTATTCTCTTTCATTTCCCTTTCTTCCCTACTGACAGCCCCCCATATCCTCTTTTTCCATGTTTTAATAGTAGTAGTAGTAGTAGTAGTAGTAGTAGTAGTAGTAGTAGTGGTAGTAGTATTGGATTATATGTACAATGCATAATGCTTATATTCATTGCAGGGTTTTGGTACCTGTATATGTACTAGAATTTCCCCTATGTCTAAAATACCCTCAAATGTGCTAGAAAGCTCTACTCGTAACAGGATCCTCTAGTTTACCAAGAATATATCCTGAGTTTCTGTTTCTGGAATGATTGAAATTTGCATGGAATTTTATTTTATTTTACTTTATCTTTGGTCTTTTTGAGACAGGGTCTTTCTATGCATTTCAGGTTGACCTTGAGCTCACTTTGTAAGCCAGGCTGGTCTTCAGCTTACAGTGATCCTCCTGCCTCAGCCTCCCAAGTTCAGGGGGGACTTTAAAATTTTTACTCTGGGATTGAGAAGCATATTGGTCCCTGTTGGCCTCTGCATTCTGGAAGTGCAGACAGCCTTTCTTACAGAAGCACAGCAGGCAGTGTGCATTTCTGAAGGCATGGCATGTGCTACCTCATTAGACGGTACAAGCAGAAAGAGGAGATTCACACATCAACAGGAAAAATTGCATGTTAAACAATGTACATTTGTTCCCTAAAAAAGTTTGGCCTCCTAGTTTCCTGGAAAGATCTAGAATAGAGATTAATGAACTACTAGTACAGTGCCAGATGGAAAGCACTTGTGCCAGAAGATCTTTAGGATGTGATTACTCAACTCTACCATTGTAGAACTAAGCACATTACAGGGGACAGCTAAAGGAGAGGAGACGACCCTACTCAAACAAAATTGCATAAGAACAGGAAAGCTTCTCAGGGTTCAGGAGCATGAACCTCTGAAGGGATATGGTTGTGATCGAGCTAGCTCAGTCTGAAGTACTCTGTTATATTTGAGAATTATCATATGGCTTTGAAGAAAATCCCCAGCAAACAAAAGATAATACAATGAAAGTGGATTTCAAGATCTTCCACTCGGTAACTTCATGACTTTTGACAAAACCCTTAATTTTAAAAGTCATTGCTGGAAACTTTTGTGAAGTAGGAAGAACCAGCTCCGCCTCTCAGTGGAGTGGGAGTTAATATTTACGGCGAGCACATTATGGGTCTTCCACAAATGTCAATCCCACTCTGATGATCATTTATCACATTTCACATACTATGCGTAGATTGTGTGCATTTGACCTTTACAGGTTCTGGTGACCCTTCACCTTCAGCACCCAGTGAGTGAACGTGATACCTCTCAGGGTGTGCATTTGCAATGTCCAGGGTGAAATCCATCCTTGTTTCTGGCCATGTGGCATTGGCCCTCCTGCTTCGGTGCTGGACTTCAGTTGGAGCACCTGGCTGAGGCTGCAGCTTGGGCGTTCTCCTCACAGTGGCTCCTGTGAGCATTGTTGAAATGATGATAGGGGTTGAAATCCAGGGTCATCCTCTTTCTCAGCTTGCTTATTTTTTATAATAGTGTGAGACATTTCTTAAGGATTCACCAGACAAGCCTTACTCTTGGGGATTTCTACACATTAGCTGCATTAGCTCACTGAAACCTCTGCACAGTGCTAGGGGGCTGGTCTCTGATCTTGAGCCCATTTTTGAAAATAAAGGTACTCAGACGCAGAGTGAGTAAGCAGTCACACATGGCTACACTGCTGATAAATCAGAGAACCCGAATTTAAAATCAAACGGTCCATCTCAAAGCCAGCTTCCTTTAGCTACCCAATACACAGCCTCTGTTTTGTCAGAGAATTTAGCTTCTTCTTTCAGGCAATCCTTATGGAACAGTTGCTAAGGTAGTTTGGCTCTTCCAAACTAGATGGTCCCGTGACACAGAGAGAGGGTTGTATGTGCACCAACCACAGCTTTTAAAATTAAACAAATCCTACATAAATCTGACACTGTGTCTTCCCATGTGACCTTGCACCCTTTTCTCTGGAAAGCTTCAGCTTCTTCAACCAGGAAACGAAGACACCCAAACCTACTTTATAGGTCTCTTTCAAGAATAAAGGATTACTTAAAATAAGCGCTCTTCTGGATACCTGGTGTTCCTACAAGTATTCTCCCTTTTGTTGTTGTGTCACTGTCTTGCGGTCTCAAATGGGTCCGTGCAAGGCAGTGAGCATATTCAAGCACTTCACCGCAGAAAAAGAAAAAAGCCAAAAGGAGGGCAGTTCGCCCCATCACTCCTACCCCTTTCTCATTCTTCTCTAACCTCCAATGATCTTACAGTGAAACTTCCAGTAAAAAGTACTATTTCTTTGCACGTGATCAGACATATATGTACAAATTCCTATTTATTTATATAGTGTGTGTGTGTGTGTGTGTGTGTGCAGGGTCTCACTACGCAGCTCAGATTTGCAGTGATCCTACTGATTTGTCCCTTTCTAATGCTCGGATTATAGGTATGTGCCACCACTCCCGTACTCCATCACCAGCTCAGCGAGCCCGGGGGTGGGGGCAGCAGCGCATGCGGTGACAGGGATTGAACCTGAGTCCTGCACTCACCTAAGCAAGGGCTTAGTACACTGAGCTATACCTCCGGCCCTCAAATTCCTTTTTAGAAATGAAGTCCTATTTTCCTCTGCAAAACTGTGCTGGGAAGGAAAACTTTGCTACAGCCCAGGCAGAAAAGAACTCCAGCGCTGACCATAGCAGTTGCTTGGGTGGCCGTCTGTCACTGAGGGGAAATGGTGGGTCCCGAGAAGTGTCGCTGCCCATGGATGGGCCCGGTACTGCGCGAGGTCTCCCCCTGGCACCACATTGGTATTCATCCAGCCTCCTTAGCGTTGAAAACTTGAATCCCAGGAGCTTTCCTGATGCGACTTCCTGACACAGGACCTGACTCTACGTCCTGACGTAAGCATCTCTGCAGAAAACCGTTGCGAGGCCTGCAGAGGCAGCAGCTCCACCAGTACACTGGTTTGGCGTTTTCCTGGAACTCACCTAGAAAGAGCCTTGAACTTGGTCTCCCAGACTTTGCATGTTGGTGGGCACCTGGTTCCCTGTATGGAACTCTCTGCTGCTTAATACTGGGATGCTGTTTTCTGCCCTGGAATAGTGGCTCTCAGGTAATGAATCTATACTTTTGCTATGGCTTTCTGGAAGTAATAATATATTTCTCTACATTTGACTCAAAAGATCTGATCCTTAACTACACTGAAAATCAACAATTTATTTTGCATTTTGTTGAAATCAGTTCAGCTCCTATGTAACTTGATGTCTCCAGAATTTAAAGCCTTCTTGGGTATGTGGAGAAATATTCATAAGAAAATAAATAAAAATATATGAGATGTTGTTCTGTGCCCTTGAACAAAGTCCACTCATAATGACCTCTTAGATTTAAATGTATATTATGTTTTATGAATTATTTACTACACCTCATACAATTCAAGCACAGAATGCTGGGACAAGAGTAACAAGTCATATTCTGAGCACAGGGAAATAAGGGCATTCAGAATGGTGAAGGTATACTGCTGCTTTCTGTCTATGTGGATGTCCCTTTAACATTTGATTGTGTCACCCCAGAAGAAGCACATAAAATGCTGAATGGATTGATGAATCAGCCAGATCCATTCAGAAAGCACTTCTGCATAGTCACAAGGGCAGTACCACAATTTCAAATGTATCCCCTATGTTCCTGAACTATACAAGAGTAATCCATTAGCTGCATGCAAATGATTCCAAGAATGTCTACATAGCATTTGCCAGACAGAACAAAGCTGTTCCAGTCAGCTTCAAGGAACCTATTAACAATCAACAAGCTTAGGTTCATGTTAAAGCTTAGCAGGTCATGACAACCTCAATGAGCCTCTATTTCTATATTACGTAAATGTCAATAGCTCTTTTATAATTAGACAGTTTGTCTTTTCAGTACTTTCACACCTGTCTATATGGGTTCATTGTATGCCACAATGGTCTTCATACATATCTGTATCGATCTTTATCTCTCTCTCGCTCTCTCTATCTCTATCTATCACGAGAGAGAGAGAGAGAGAGAGAGAGAGAGAGAGAGAGAATAGCATTTTTAAAAAACAAAAGTACGGAGCCTCAATTCTAGTGGGCAAGGCTCTGATTCAGGGACCCAGGCATTTCTCCAAAGCTTCATTCACTGCTTATGATTTACATAGACAGCACACCACTCACAGCATTTGGAGCTTATGCAAATGCAGTTTAAATGTATCTCTGAGAGGTTTCTATTTCCCACATGTCTGCCTTGGCCATGGCAGGAAAAAATCAGTCTCAGTTGTCCAAGTTTAAGCTAGAGTATTCTCTCTGCTCCTTCTGTGTGATGGGCCATGGTGAACAGCATTTCAACTGATGAGGCATTTGATTCTGGCCCTCAGAGAGAGCATCTTGGTATTGTGCAACAGATCAAATGCCTCCTGGGATCTAAATCTAACTTTTTATAAAATAAGGAACCTGGAGCTAGTCTCTAACTTTATACCCTGACCTACAATTTTGTATTTCAGTTGTGTCTAAGTGTGAGTGTGTGTGTGTGTGTCTGTGTGTGTGTTGATATTATTTTATGATTTATTTTCTGAGGTTTTCATGTAAAATATATTTATTTATCAATCACAGCTATTATCCAAAACTTATAGTATGATGGAAAGTATCACAGAATGAGAAACTGAAAACATGCCCCAGAAATCATTGAAACGGATAGCCAGTTCCACTATAAAGGTATGCAAAAAGGTAAGACCTCGCTTTGATTCTCACTGATAGCAAGACACTAAATTGTTACCTGAAAATCTCTGGTGGGACTTATTTTCTACCAGATTGTACAAGAAAAGTTGATCTAGTCTCATAGACTTAGTTATAAGCAATGATCCCCAAATCCCAAATATAGGAGTAGGTAAGAATTCCCAAGAATGTTAGACTGGATGGTATTTTCTTTTTCTTCCTTTTAGAACCAGGGATTGAACACTCAAGTCCTTCTGCTTGCCAGGCAATGGATGGTATTTTCATAGTTTATAGGTTTTCTATTTTAAATTTCAGCTTTTTCTGTTTGTTCAGTTAGGAAAAATTTGCAGAATAGCTCTGTCTTGAGCAGTCTCACTTTACTGTTGCCTGCAGGATCTCATAGAAACTCCTCAGTAGATAGGAGAGAGGAGAAGCTACCATTGTTTGTGGCGGGACCTGCCATCTTTCCTCCATGGTGGTCAATTCCATCACTGCTTATTTTTGCAGGCACCACTGAGAGCCCACAGTTCCCTCTCTCAGTTGAATTTTTATACCTCCAAAGATATGCAAAATCCCAGTGTGGGTTTGCACTAATGAAGGTGGAATTTGGAGTGGTTCACTCCAGGAGTGGTTTACTCCAGGAATGTAGCTACATGGGATCAACCCCTGTGGGAGCTTCTTCTACTCTCTTCTTCAGCCACAATGTGTTGATAGAAAGAAGGGCTTCTATAAGAAACAATTAGAGCTGTTGAGTTAGAGAGCGACTGAAAGGAAACTTAGAAACCTGGCAATCAAAATACCTTACCTGACCCTTGAGATATGAATGTATCACTGAGACTTTCTGCTTACCTGAGGGTCTGAGTCTTCTCTTCTAAACATCAGCCGGGGAGGCAGTGCCCATCTTCCCTCAGTCTTCCTACCATCATTCCTCTTTCCTTACAAGAAAGAGGGGGACCAGGGAGATAGCTCAGTGTAATAAGTGCTTGCCTGGCAAGTGCAAGGTCATGACTTCAATCCCTGGTAACACACACACACACACACACACACACACAAATAAAAGACAGGATAGGACACTAAATTCACAAGGTACCCTCCTCTGACTTATACTACTCCCTACTGTCATGCAAGCTTTCCTTCCCCTCTGTGTAAATGGAAGTCCTATTAACAAATTCAAGAGGCCTTTTCCTCTGTCACAACCTCACAGCCCTTTAGCTCTTTCCCACAATATCTAGCTTTTGAAAATACTGTAGCCATTTGTTTCAGCAAATTGGAGTCTGGTGTTTGCTTGATCCTTGTTGTTATTCACACCATCATTAAAATCTATCATTATCACTTACACAGTGCTCAGGTTTGTCTTTGTCACAGAACAAGAGGGAGTAGAGCTAATGCTATTTATTCTCTTGTTGGTGCCAATCTTCCTCCCCCTCCTACAGCCTGAAAACCACTCTTCACAGTGTATATCAAAGGGGATCAGACCCAGAAATGTTTGGTGTTTTTCCAAGCTCACACTTCTTGTCAATCACAGTCAGCCTTGAACCATAAGACTACATATTTCTACAGCTCTGTCCCTACACGTTAGGAAAACACATTCTACCCACTCATGGCAGAGCTTTGGGCTTGGCATTAGATAGGTCAGGTGAGACCAAATGGCTTTTAGAAAGTGAACTGAATGGATAGGAACCATCCCTTTACAGGGACTAAGAAAGAGAAAAGAAGACTCAGAGGTAGCTTCAAGGATGGGGGTACCAAGTCAGGGAAAGGATAATATATTTATTCCAATTCTCCAATTTAATCCCACTATATCCTTGCCATCATCTGTTTCCAAAGCTCTCTGCTTCCAAGAGAAATCACAACTATTTTTATTTTACCTTAATTCTCATAAAACAAAAGGTAATTCATATATTTTTGATCCCACTTCATGAAAATCCTAAACATGTTATTGAAATGCCTTTTTTTTCAAAAATAAAGGTGAAATAACCTCACTTTAATTTTTTCATACTGCATCTAGCAAGCAGAAACATCTTTTATAAAAGGAAAATCTTTTTGCTGATTTCAGATTATATGTGGACCAAGTTAAAACTGTTTTTTTTTTTTCCTCACAGATTAGGTGGTAGAGGGGGAGAGGGAGAGCAATTCTTTAGAATGAATAATACGTTCCTAAGTTTCATTTCCAATCCTGAGCTTGTAAACATTCATTTGTGCAAATGCATACTGTTTCATACAGTGAATGCATATTATAAGAGTTGTTCTGCTCCATCAGCTATAGTATATTTATCTTCTGAAAATCCCCTAAATACCCAATTTTCTGGCAACAGGGACTATAATATTAAAAAGTCATCTTAGTTTACTAAATATTGTTAGAAGAAAGTTAGAGTTATTAAGTTGCCTGATCCTTGTACATTTGAAAAACTATTTTCAATAACAAAAATGATGAAAGCTGAGAGAAGCTTCAAGCTTCCACACCACACAGTGTCCCCAATGGCCCTGTGGATATCAGTGACATAGCAGCAATGAATCTGACAGACCAAGATTCAGTCTTTTCTGGGCATTGGTCATTCAGAGGCACCAATTCAGCCTATAAGGTTTCTTGTATTTGAGGGCTGGTAGTGATCCTCCTGTTTACAGCCTCCCAAGAGCCGGGATTACAGGCAAGCACCGCAACACGCCCAATCTCAATTTCCATCAATACACCCTGAGAATGGGGCTGGAGGGCAGGCCAAGGGATCAAACTCCCAGCCCCTGTGCCTGCTTGCAGGTGCTTTAATCCATGGGGTTATTTGGCTGGCCCATCCAAAACTTTTACTCTCCCAGCATGGAAAACACAGAGGAAATGGACCGTTTCTTAGATACATAAGAAATGCCACAGCTGAGTCAAAAAGATATACAAACTATGAATAACAAAATAATGAGAAATAAAAATGGAAGTGTAATAAAAATACTGCCAATAAAGAAAAGCCAAGATCCCTATGGATTCACAGTAGCATTCGCTAAGAAAATTAGAGAAGATAATGTCAACTTTATTCAAACTCTTCAATAAAAGCGCAAGGGAAGAAATTTTCCCCAACACATTCCTGGTGGCAAGTATTACTAAAAAAGAAAACTATAAGCTGATCTACCTAATCAATATAGATGCAAGAATACTCAATAAAATACCAGAAAAGAGAATGCAACAAATCATCATGAACAGAACACGAGTGAGTGGGTTTCATTCCAGGAATGCAAGTATGGTTCAACATATGAAAACCCATAAGTGTAATACATCACATAAATAGAAACAAGAATAAAAACCACGTGATCATCTGAATTAGTGCAGAAAGAGCTTTTGTCAAAAAGCTTTTTTGATAAAAACCCTATGGAAAAAGACAGGGCACTGAGGAGGCAATTGAGACTGCACGTGTGGTGCACACCTGGAATCCTAGCACTTGGGAGGCTGAAAGCAAGAAGATTACTGTGACTCTGATCTATGTAGTAAAACCCTATAGACTCTTTATTAATATGTTATTTTTAATTTTTTTAATCAGGAAGGAATCAAGAATGTCCACTGTCTCCACTCCTACACAATATACTTCTGGAATAATTAGCCACAGCAATTAGACAACGGAGAAAAATAAAATGAAGAAGGATTAGAAAAGAAGAAGTGAAATTATAATTATTTGAAGATACATGATACTCCAAGTAGAGGACCCCAAAAACTCCACCAAGAATCTTATGGTTTTAATCAACAAATTCAGCATAGCAGAATACAAAATCAGTGTTCAAAAAGGAGTAGTACTTTTGTATGCCAACAATGAGCACATTGAGACAGAAAGTAGCAAAAACTTGCCTCTCACAATAAGTTCCAAAAGACAAAAATGTAGGAATCAATCTCACAAAGGATGTAAATGATCTATACTGTACAAATTATGGTACTCTAAAGAAAGAGGTTGAAGAGGATTTGAGAAAATGGAAAGATATTCCATGCTCCTGGATAGGAAGAACCAACATTTTGAAATTGGCCATACTCCCCAAATTGTTATACATATTTAATATAATCCCAATTAAAATATTATAACTATACCTCACACTATTGCTAAATGATCAATTTCCTTGAATTCATCTTAATAACTACTAGGAATACAACAATATGCAATGTATTAATTATTGTAACTGTCTTACTAACCTATTTTGAAACCGTTTCATTGCTATTTTTTGTCTCATTAAAATGAATTAAAAAAAGAAGTCAGCATCGTACTGTCATACAGACAGACCTGAGGATCAGTGGAATAGATTAGAGGATGGACACATAACTGCAACCCCACTCAGCCAACTTAACTTTCATAAATAGCCCAAACATGCTCACTGGAAGAAATATAGACTCTTTATTAAATGGTGCTGGATAAACTGGCTTTCAACATTCTGAAGGTTAGTACTAGACCCATGCCTATCACCATGAAGAAAGCTACAATTAAAATGGACCAAATATTTAAATATTAAAACAGAAACACTAAATACTCTGGATGAAAACTTAATCTTAAAGACATGTGGGGTAGGTAGAGAGCTTTTGAATGAAAACTAAACTGCATGGGAAATACTTCAAAGAATCAGCAACTGGGAACTCATATTTTTGAAACGTTTCTGCACTTCAAAGAAAAACTCCAACAGAGAGTTAATAGAAAACCCACAAAATTGGAAAAAATTTATAGCTGACTGTCCCTCTCATAATGACCTTCTCTCTAGAACATATAAAAAGTTGAAAATCATTAGGCTGCTCAAATTCAAAAGTATCTGAGGTGAATATACACTTCTCAAGAAACAAATACAAATGGCAAGTGAATATATGAAGAAATGTTCAACATCATAGGTTGTTTGAGAAATTCAAACTAAAACAACATTCAGATTCCTTCTCACCACAGAAAGAATGGCGAACATCAAGAAGTCAGCCAATAGCATGTGCTGGAGGAGCTGTGGAGAAAAAAGAGACCAAGACCCCTCTCCACTGGTGAGAGTGCAGACTGGCACAACCACTATGGAAATCATTGGGGAGATTCCTGTAAAAGCTAGGACTAGAGATCCCATTCAAGCCAGCTATTCCCCTCCTGGGTATTTTCCCAGAATAAGTGAAAATCATATCACAGTGATATATGTGCACCCATGTTTATAACAGTGCAATTTGTCATGGCTAAATCTTAAAAATAACCCATCAAATGAAGAATAGATAAGATGAAGAATAGATAAGATGATGTGGTATTTTTTACACAATGGAGTACTATTCAGCTATAAAACTGGATACATATGAGTCTTTCAAAAATGGATGCAACCAGAGAACATACTCTTAAGTGAAATAAATCCAACACACATGCATAAACATTATATTTTCTCCTTTGTGTGAGAAGCTGAAAGAGAAAAATGGAATCTTAAAGGTGCAATAATTCCTGGAAAAGAGGATGAACTCACTCAAAAATAAACAGTTTCTGAGTTGAGGAGGACAGTACAGTGAGTGGGGTAAAGAGATATATTTATGTATGTGAGTAGATGTTTTGGACAACTCTACTGTGCATTTTTGCTGGAAAACATCAATAATACTAAATTTATTTTGTCTCCTTTTTTCAATTGTTTTTACTTTTTTCTTTTCTTAATTTCATATACATTTTTCTTTCTTCCAATTTTGCATGCATAAGAATAACTGGTTGGAAGACAACATTATGTATTACAACAAAACTGTTGATTTCATGTTATTTTATTAAGTGAAATTATGTATAATATGTAATTTTTTTCTGTTTTTATTATAATTTTTACTCTCTCTTTTTTCTCTCTTTTGAAAACAAAAGTTGTTCTCATTTTAGAAGTTATAGTAATACTATTGCTAAGTGATCAATTTAAATTTGGTTTAGGTAGCTCTAAATCATTTTCTATTTGAAATTGTTCCAGATTAAAATTTGAAGTTCAGACTCAATCAGTGTTACTTCTTTCTTTGGCTTATCCAGTCATGTACAAATGCTTGCCAACATTTTACCCCTATTATTTTTAAGTTTAGCCTTTTCCCAATTAAGTTAAATTCTTTATTATGAATAGGAATATTTCTCTTTCCACACATTCCAATACTTTAATGAGTTTCATTTCACTTATAGGTTCTGTGCTGTTAATAACAAGGGTTTATAGTAACATTAATAGCTAAAGAGAAAATGTCTACTATAATTTACTTGAGTAGTCTATTTCTAGCCTATTCGTGATCACTGAAAAATAGCTTATAATGATCTTATGTAATTAAAATGAAAAGAAATACCTAGATAATATGTATTGACATTTTATGATGATAGTATGCAATTTATATTTCAATTAAAATTTTTGACTAATTTACAATATTTTAGTCTCATCCAAACTCATACAACCTATCCTTGTTTCTATGAATGAACAGGTCTTGTTTTCCACTCCCTTACTAATTATTTCAATCATTTTACCCTTTATAAGGGGGTTATTTAAATTTATATTTTTAAGCAATGCTTAATAGTGCATACTTATAATCCCAACATTTGGGAGGATGAGGCAGGAGGGTCCTCCCAAGGTCAAGGCCAGAGTATGCTGCAAAGTAAGCTGTAGACCAGCCTGAAATACAGAGCAAGACAACAATAAATAAATGAAAAACAAATAAATAAAATTTTATTTTGATACCTTTCTATGTTTTGTTGGTTGCCTATATTCATTTATGTTTAACATATTCATAAATATTATAATTAATAATGAATATTTCATTTCTTGAATTTAGTGAGATTATCTTATTTTTGTTTTGTGCATGTTGGATGTAAGTTTAAAATTCATATATGCTGAATTATATTAAAATATTTATATTCCTACCATATTTTGAATTTTTAATAGGTGTTAGATTTTGTTATAGGACATTTAATGTACATAGTTTTAATCACATTTTTCTGTGATTTAGGAATATGATTAATTATATATATTAAACATTTGTTAATTTTATTCATTTTATTGTCTTGAACATTATGTGATAATTATCTGTTTTCAAAATTCTGTCAAAACGTGTTTGCTGAAATTGTATTTATGAGTTTTGCATTTTTTTTACTATTTGATTAACTTTTTTTCTACTTCCTCCTATTATTATAAAAGATCAGGTTTTGCTTCTTTTTTTTTGTTTTCTGCTAAAATCTGTGGGAAGCCTTACCTTGGAATACAGATTTTATAATGCAGCTGTTATGTGGCTGGCCAAGAGATATTTAGCTCCATCTGCATTTGAAAACAAATACTCAACTTAGCATAGACTATTTTTTATTTCTAAGATATTTTAAAATTCCTGTGTAATATTTGTATATCTCTACATATTTATATGTGCAAGACATTTATCTATATTCCTAGGTAAATAATATATGTTTGCTTGTGTATAACTATTTCTGGTATCAGCAACCTATCTGGAATTAATGGTTGCTTCATTTAGAAAAAAGATAATTTTTGAAAGTGATACTGTGTCTCCTTAAAAATATTTAATATCTTTTGTCTTATGTTATAATTTACACAAGTTGGATAGAAAAGTTTTTGGCATCCATACTATTTAATTCAATCGTATTTTTTGTAATTTAATGTAATTCATTCATTTGCATTGCTGGATAATTTTTTATATACTGGGCTTTTGAAAGTTTCTTACTAGTATGAGCAATGCTACATTAATCATTTTTGTTCAAGTCTTGCACAAGTCAAAGTTTTGTTCTCAGGGTGTTACTTAGAGCTAGTTTGTATTTTGTGCCCACTCAAATTAATATTTATATCTCAAGTGGTTTTCAATATTATTGTATTAATTTACAGCCTCACTAGTAATGCTCTAGAGTTCAGTTTAATGAATATTTTACAACTGATAGTTTCTATCATAGTTATTAATATTTGCCAGTCATGTGCTGTGCAATGATATCTATTGATGGCATTAATTTAGATTTCCCTATTTACTAACGCAGCAGCATATTTCGTATGCTTTTCTCAACAGTGATGTTTATTACTGGCTTGTCTTTCCTTTCTAATACAATTTCTGGCAACAACTGATTTGATTTCTTTAATTGTGATAGTTGATTTCTTTAAGTCCCTCTATTTTTCTTTCTCTTTTCACAGTTGTAGTATTTATAATGCTCAGCAATGTTTGTTACTTAAAATCTTTTGGCATATGGTCATGCACAGATTATTTTAGTGTACAGTTTTAATTTGGCATATCAGTAGTTACATGGTTTCAATCCTGACATTGCTCATTTGTTTTCTTTGATCCGCTCTGAAGGATTGTTTATTTATTTATTTATTTATTTAGCCTTTTCGTTTTCAGGTCCAGAAGATGTGGTCTCCCCACCTGGGCCCCACATGTTACTAGCGGGAAGCTACTTTCTCTGTCTGGAGATCTCTACATCCTTCAGGAGCCACGGGTTCACCTCTGCTTCCCCCAAGGTGGATCCTACTCTCACATCAGTGTTTGCTTTCCAAAAAATCTTCCTCCATCTATTCCACTTAATTATCTGTTGTTTTTATGGTCTTGGGTAGATGCTGCCACTGTTATCATTGCCTTCCTCACTCATTATTAAAATTTTGGATTCTGGAGGATTCTGTCATTTCTAACAAATCACAAGTACCCTAGAAATCACACTCTTATAATTGTGTGAGTGTGTGTGTGTGTGTGTGTGTGTGTGTTTTAGCACAAGGATTTTTCAAAGATGCCAGCCAAAGTCTAATATAGTGTTAGAAATCAAGCATTCTTGCCCATTTATATCTGGTAACTTGAACAACTAATTTGAAGACAACATCAAGCAATACAGCAATCATTGTTGAGTTTCTATTACTTTGTTTAGTGCAATTTTGTATCATTTCTAATGCTGTTCTTCTCACTATTTTGTATCCTTAAAAAAAAGGAACGTAAATGAAAGTGCCATTTTTGTATTTTTAGACTTTTAAAAACCCTTAAAGCATATCTCTTCTAACTATCATGGAATTCTGTTTTACTTCATTATAAAATAGAAATTCTTTTAGAAGTGAATTTAGTTAAACATTAACTCTTCCTTTCACTAAACCTTAATGTTTTGTCTGCTTTACTTATTTTTTAAATTTATTTTAAAGAGAGTATAAAAATAATCGATAAGCATTAAAGATGATACATATATGAAAGAACAAGATGAAAGTTATCAACCATAGTTTTTATATTGCACGTTGCTGTCCTCAGTGAAGCTGTTTGTGTTACATATATTAGAATATAGAGTTGATTAAAGTATAAATTTTAAACATTAACTGTTACCTTCAAAAAACCAACACAGGTCAAAGTACAATCATCCCTGATATCCTGTTTCTCTATTAACATGGTTTTACCCCCATCCTTTTTCTTTTCAGTTCTTTTCTCCTTTCCCTCGTCTCAATTGTTTATTCATTATGTTCAGTTTCTTTCCACTTTACTATATGTATTGTACCTTTCAGATTTTATTTATTCTTTCATATTTTTATATTATGCAGACAATACAATGATTACACATGTGGGTCTGATTTGTTTCACTTATAATCATGGCCTCTAGATGTATATAAAAATACATCTTTTTATCCATTGATGATAGCAATATGTAACGTAACAACCATTGTTAGTTTTCCAATCTTGTTTTTAAATTCTGTACCAATTTTGGGCCAGCCAAATAGCTCAGCTGATTAAAGCACCTGCTTAGGCAGACACAGGGGTCAGGAGTTCGATCCCCTATCCTGCCATGCTGGCTCTGCTCCCAGGGCACGCTGAGAAGGTGATTGAGACTGGGTGTGGTAGCACGTGCCTGTAATCTCAGCAATTGGGAGGCTCTAAACAGGATGATCACTACAAGTCCGATCCATGCTGTGAGACTCTGTACACCCTCTAGACCCTGTCCTAAAATACACACACACACACACACAAAAGAAGGACCTTAAATCTGTACCATTTTTATTGTTCTGTTCTGTGTTGCTTTGTTTTTGTCTTTATTCTTATTATTTGTTTTGGGGTTTATTTTTCTTCTTTAAAATAGAAAAGAAACAGATTTACTACAGTGATTTGTATGAGTATACATAAAGACTGAGTTTTAGTCTGAATTTTATATATAGCAAATTTCTGTTTGTGTACCTATAAAAAAATCTGCTAAAATAAGCTTTTGCTTCTTTTTTTTTTTACATTATCTTGTTACTAGTCTGAAATTTTAGAAGGCTTGTGTTGATTACTTAATTTGTATATAATATTGTTACATTTCTCTATTTTCTTAAATGCTTTTAAGACATTTACTTCATCATGAGTGGTTCTACAACGTATGAGCCTAGAATTTAAAATTGCCAAATATATAAGGATTTGTTCATAAAGATTGACAGCAAGCAAAAGTAATAAAGAATATATTTAATCTTCCTGGGAGTTCATAAATTAAAATCATCAAATACAACATATGAAACAATTTAATTTTAAATGATTAGAGATATAATATATATTTACATTAAACATATAAAAATTAAAACTTACAAAGAGAATAAGACCATAAAAAATTCAGAGAAATATAAAAAACATCCAATTGGTACCTTTTAGAATGAAAACAAAAAGGAATTTGGAGAAATGATACAATCTAGATGGTGCAGTATATTATATAAAACTACAAAATAAAATATAAAAACCGGTCCGATCTTGGGCACAAAGTGACATGATGATAGAAATTGCTATATGTAGATTCATACTCAGAAGGGAGCAATTCAGAAGAAAATTGTGCCATTTACAACATGAGTGAACCGACTGCGTACTTGTCCTAAATGTAATAAACCAGACACAAAAGGAAAAATACTATAGGATCTTATTTTTACGTATAATATCAAGTCTCATAACTTCTATAAGCAGAGAGTAGAATGGTAGTTATTGGTGGCGAAAGTCAGATGTTGGTCAAAAGATACAATCACACACTTGAAATTTGCAAAAAGTGAATTCCAAATTTCTACTTAAAAAAATTATTTACATGTAGATATGTGAAGTAATGAACACATTAGATTGATGAGAGAGTTTTGATGCATTTTATACACATAAGTTATCATTTTATACCTTAAATTCAAACTAATAATGTTGGCCTGTGATAAACTTTGTACAGTAATTTTTATTTAGAATATAGCTGAGAGGAACAAACTGTTTGAAAATATATGAAGCAAAGTTTATGGATTGGTGGGCAACACGAGAAGTAGGACCGAGCCCAAAAGGAGAAGCTGATCTCGAGTGTCACAGCAGCTTCACGCCAGCATCCCATCAAAATGAGGAACTGAGGAGAACCAGCAGGATGTAATCTCAGATCATCTGGCAACAGGCAGGAGGCCACTGGTGTACATCACAACAGAAAAAGTTCCTGAGCTAGAACCTGAGCTCAATTCTTTCCAAAGCCCTGACCCACAAACCCAGAGAGATAAACATTCAGAGCACCTTGTGTTCATTGTAATGAACAACTAAATGTGTCCTGGTCCACAAGTCTGACCATAACAAAATGCCAGAGACAAGGAGCTTTAAACAGTATGACAGCTCTTTCCTGACACCATATAAGAACTTTGCGGTCTGTGGCCAGCCTGTGGACTCTGGTAAGGTCTGACCTATCTTAGCCTCGCTAGTGCAGGCATGGGAATTCTGCTGGTGCCATTCTACCTCTCAAGAACTTAAGAGGACTCTGAGAAGCCTGTGGGACGCAGGAGAGTGTGATCTGTGGGCCCAGCACATGCAGGGCAGAGCTTTCCTGATGCCACTAAAGAAGTTTGGTAGACTCTGGGAAACATGTGGAATGAAGTAAGCTCATACTTTAGGCCACAGAACACAGGCATAGAGCTTCAGCTGGTCCTAGTCCAAACTTTTGAGAACACAGGAGGACTCTGTGGGCTCTGCCTGATGCAGGAAAACTGTGATCTGTGGGCCCAGGGTAGGCAGGCACAGAGCCTTCCAGGAGTGATTTAAGAACTTTCTCTGACTCTGGCCAGCTTGCAATACTCTCTGGGTGATTACTTGGAGCTTCAAAAATACCAGAATGCAGGAACAAAAGGCAGTCTCTATCCTCTAGCCCACTCAGAGCAAATGCAGGAGAGAAATACACACAAGAACTTGGAAATCACATGCCTGAAATTTCTGAAAGCATAACAACCAAAGTGAAAAACAAGTCCATAAGGCAATAGAACAAATAAAATAAGAAATAGTCTCTTGGATCAAAAAAGATATGACAATCATGAAAGAATTTCTCAGCATGGCTAAAGAAGACATAGAGAAAAAAAGAGGACAATATAAAAATGGTGAAGCACTGAATGAACAATACAAAAAAAATACAATTCACAAAGCAGATTAAAACAGATATACATGAAATTTAGAACTTCACTGAAAGCTGGCAAAACTTCAATGAAACTGCAGATGGAATTTCAGACCTTGAAGACAGTAGTTCTGCTAATGAATGTGAAGGGAAAGATCTCTAAACTAACAAGGAACCAGGAAATAACAATTCAGTAGCCAAAAGATGACACACACACAAAAATAATATAAGTAAAATAGGTGTCAATGAAGCATTGGGAAACAAAACAAATGATATATAAAGACTGTTTGCCGAAGTATTAGCAGAAAAATTTCCAAACATGAGAAAAAAACCTGACACATACATATTTTTAGCATACAGAACTCCACAAAGTCTTAATCACAATAAACCTACAGCTAGAAACAATATAAAAAAGATCTCAGAAATTCAGCAAAGGAACAGAATATCAAAAATGACTAGAGACAATAAATAACCATCTTCAATGGAAAGTCCATCAGAAGCATGGCAGATTTCTCACCACAATCCATCAAATCAAGAAGAGTGTGGAGTGAAGTATTTCATATCCTGAAAGAAAATATCTTTCAACTCAGATTGATGTACCCTGCATACTATCTATCAAATTCAATGGGGGAAATAAGATCCTTCCATGACAAAGAAAAACAGGAAGTTCATGTTCATTGAACCAACACTGTGAAGAGTATTGACAGATTTTCTAAAAAGAGGCGGAAGTGATCATAGCTTCAAGAACAACAGAAAGGAAACACCAAACAGAGCAAATAATTAAAATGAGGGAAAAGGACAACAATTATAACAGGAAAATTGCATCACACAGATCAGTCAATACTTACTAGTTATAACCATCAATATTAAGGGGCTGAATTCACCAATCAAAAGAAACACACTAACAAAGTGGACTAAGAAACAATACCCAAATATATGTTGCTTACAAGAAACACATTTAACTCAAAAGGAAATCCACAGACTGAAAGTCAAAGGATGGGAAACTTATCCTCCGTAACACAGGGAAACAGAAAATCACAGGACAGTAATCCTGGCTGCTGACAATATCAAATTAAAGCCAAAATTCACTCAGAGAGATAAAGTCATTACAGTATTTTTTAAGACATAACTGAAAGAGAAGAAATAGAAATTATATACACATGCACTCAATGTAGGAGCACCCACCTATATAAGAAAAAAATTAACAGACACGAAAAATCAAAAGAGAAATAAAATAAAGTAATGGGAAACTTCAACACACCACTGTCACAAAGAGATAGATCCACTAGGAAAAATATCAGGAAATATATTACAGAACTAAACCAAACTTGTGAAGAAATTGATTTGGTAGATCTTTACAGAGTATGTCAGCCAGCAACAACAGAACCCACATTCTTTGCAGCAGCTACACAAGGGACATTCTCAACACAGACCATATTCTAGGACACAGAGGACTCCTAGGGTCAGGGAGATAGCTCAGCAACACAAGCGCCTGCCTAGCAAGTGAAAGGTCCTGAGTTTGATCCCTAGTACCACCGGCCACGCTCTCGGGAACCCTACAAACCTGCCCAAGCCCAGTTCCTGCGAGTGTGTGGGAGACCTTCTGCACTGCCTTGTGCCTACAGGACTTCTCCAGACCAAGCCCAGGCCTGACAAGTGAATGAGCCTTTAGCCGAGCTCTTGGAACCCTTCCACCCCTACAGAGCCAGCCCAAGACAGCCATATGAGTGAGAACTTCTGGAACACTCTCAGGACCCATCCAGACAGCTCTAATCCAGGCCCTGTGAGTATGTGGGAGAGCTTCTGCACTCCCCTGTGCCTGCGGGACTCTTTGGACTAAGCCCAGGCCTGCCGCATGAGTGAGACCTTTCACCTGTCTCTCAGAACCCCTCCACCCCTCCAGAGACAGCCCAAACCTGCCTTGTGAGTGAGAACTTCCATCTCGCTCTCAGGACCCGGCCAGACCCACCCAAGACCAGGCTCAGGGAATGTGTGAGAGAGCTTCTGCACTCTCTTGCACCACGTGGACATCTCCAGACCCAGCCCAGGCCTGGCATACAGGCATGGGGTGAAAATTTGCAGCTACAGTACCTGCAGAAAGATTAGAGACCAAATTCACCCAGCTAATCCAGGAACATAACATCTTACAAGAGGGGCAAAACAGGTTTACCTGCAAGGGCTGTAGCAAGAAGGATCTGAGCACTGTAGCCAGACCCAAGACAGGCACAACTGGATGCACTCAAAGGTAGTAGATCTGCACTTGAATATTAGTAGGTGCTAAGGTTATGACTGCAACAAAGCTCTACACCAAAAGTCAGAGGTCAGTGCTATACAAAATGACAAATAGAAGGAAAAAACTGAAATCTCAGGTCCAGAGCCCATGCAGAACAAGTGCAGAGGGCACTAGCACAGCTGACATGCCTCAATCAATAGCTTCTGAATTAAAGAACAACAACAGAAATATATAGAGGAATTCAAATCAGAATTAACCTTTGGAATGAAAAAAAATCACTGAATTAAAAGCATCTGAAATAAATAACCAAATGCAGAAACATATAGAGGAAATCAGATCAGAAATAATCTCTGAAGTGAAAAAATTACTAACTGCTTTTCAAGAAGACACTGATGAAAAAATAGAGGAGATTAGAAAAGCGACTGATTCCTTGAATGAGCAATACACGAAAGAAATAGATCACATGAGGCAGAGTCAAAGAGATATAGAGGAACTTAAAATTTCAATGACAAGCTTGCAAAACTGAGTGAAAGTGAAGATAGAGTTTCAGATCTTGAAGATGTTGTCACAATGAGTGAAAAGGTAAGAAAGATCTCTTAAAAACAACTAGGATGCAAGAAAAAATAATTCATCACCAACATGACGATGCAAAGATGAACAACGTGAGACTAATAGACAGCAATGAGAAAGAATGAGTCAATACAAATGATATAAAAATAATATGGGCAGAAGTAATAGCAGAAAACTTCCCAAATATGAAGGAACAATCTGACGTTCAGTAACCAAAGCATACAAAACTCCAAATAATTTCAACCCACATAAAAATACGCTGAGACATAGAATAGTCAAGATCCCAGAAATCCAGAGCAAGAATAATATACTGCAAGCTGCTAAAGAAAAGAAACAGATCACAGTCAAAGGAAAACCCATCAGAATAATGTCAGACTTCTCTTTACAAACCTTGAAGGCAAGAAGAAGGATCAGACTACATCAAGTCCTCTATGAAAAAAAAAATTGCAGCCCGGACTACTATGCCCTGCAAAATTCTCTTTCAAGTTTAATGGAAAAGTCACTTACTTCCATGACAAAGTATAACTAAAGAATTTCATGATGACAAAGCCAACCCAACACAGACTACTTAAAGATGTTCTAGAGAGAGACAAAAATGATCAGAACTGCATGAATGAGAACAGAAGGAACTCACTAAATAGAGCAAGCAATTAAACACAGGAGAAAAAGGAGTAAACGACAACAGGTAAATAACA
>NDGN011301569.1:0-20134 GCA_002564285.1 Tympanoctomys barrerae
AGGCATTTGATTTATATCTAGTGTGTCGTGTAGTTTCATGATCAAATGATACCTTCTACCTTTTAACATTTTGTTTCACTCAGCACTTTGGTGGTTCTGTGTATTTGTGTGTTTATTGCCATTTTTGATTTAGTGATTAAATACTGTATATATTTTAAACAATGTCACATTGAAATGTATATTTGCTTAAATTTATGTCTAATCAGCAAACATAGGTTTTTGGTGTTTCCTTACTGTATCAGAAATTCATGCTTCATAGTAGTTTTCAAAGTCCTTCCATTCTGTCCCTGAGTTGAAGAACCTTAGCTAATTTTAATCAACCCTGAGCTGTCACTCTTGTTCATCACTGTCACATTAGAATCATTCCTGTTCATCAATGTCACATTAGCAGTAAGTCTGAAACTGCTGATTAGTAAAGTGGATGAAAATCACAGCTCTGTGTGTGTCCAAATAGCTACTCATCAACAAGGCTTGTGATAGGGTCTGATGGTTTAATGCAAGCTTAATCAAGGGCTAAAAAATGTTTTCTCTGCAGTTTAACCTCGTAGTGTTGAATTATATTAACATGTATATATGCTCTCATATACATACAAAAGTACTGTTATATCAATGTTTAGAGTCAATCAGGCAAAATCAAACAAAGGAATAAAATAAATAGACTTTGAAGACGGCTTTTCTTGTTATTTTAATTCACCAAACAAAAAGAGCATATTTATTTTTTGTCTCATTGAATTTAATTGTTCTTTTGTAGGTGAAGAACTTTTTGGTTAATAATATACTGCTTTTGGAAACAGGCTAAAAGAGTATAGGGCAAATGGGAGAATTTTTATAGTTCAAATTGGTATTCCAAATGATTTTAACTTTCTCAGTGGCACTTGTGTAGATTCATCAACATATCTGGACTTTTGTGTTTATTAGGCAGAATTCTCAAAGGACTTGAGGATTATTATGTAGAAATAAGATGGTGCACATACTATATAGTATCTCTTCTTGACCACATGAAACAACTATACTGTATTTTTTATAACAAAACTTTTCTTTATCATAGTCATGCTACTATGTACTATAAAACCTAAAGTTTTAAGTCTTTTACTGATGTTTTTAAAGTTAAACAAAACAAAACAGTTTCACAACAGGTTAATAGGAGAGTGACATTAATACCTTGTATATTGTTGTCTTCATAGTAGTTATTTAGAGTAGAAGATGTAGGCATGATATCTTGTATTAGCACAAATAATAGCACAAACCATTCTTTTCATTGAACTAAGAAAAGCTGATTTTTGACATGCTCCTTTTGTAGTAGCTCACTATGAGAGGTAAAAGTCATTATTTTCATGATGAAGCTTTTGTAGGTGATTTGTCCAAAGTTGCACCACCTGTAAGAAACAACTGGACCAGGCATTCAATTTTTTTTTTTTTTCAGTCACATAGCTGTTACATGCCTAACATTATAAAGGAAAAACATTTTTAGAAAAAAAATTCTTACATCCAAATGTTTACAATCATATCTATATGAGGTATCCATGTGTATCCTGATCTTACTAAAACACTAATATTGAAAATATAGAAAGCAAGGAGGTCACTAAATTTACATTAACATTCTCTGATAGTATTTGTCCAATTTTCAATCAGGTCAAATGCTGCAATGAGAATTGGGACTCCACTATTATTTTATGGAAACCAATTTAATGTGTTTAAAAATAATACTGATTATGTGACTAAAAATTATTTTTTCCTAGGGATTTTTATTTCCTCTTATAGAGTGCAACCTAGGAGTCATATTTATGTGTCCTCCAAACAATGCCATTTATCTCCAAGCTAGTATTTCCAGCTTGTATTGTAGCAGCCATAAACTCTGATTTTTTTTCTAGGATTTCTGTTACTATCATATTATTTCTTTCTTTTTTCATGGCTCAGCTTAGAACAGTGTTACCAGATTATGTCTTTTGGCTCTTTGCCCCTTTTTTGTTCTTTGTTTTTATTCTGAATCTAGTAGAACTTGGAGGCCACAGCATAAGACAACAGAAAGTGTGTGGTGTTTTGACACAAGACCTGAATTTGGATTCTTGTTCTTCACTTAATGTTTTTTTTTTTTTCTATACAGTTTACAACTACAGTGTCCTACCCATAACAATAGTAATTTTTTGCATTGTTATGAGGATTTAATAGGGCAAGCTAATACAAATGTCTACTATGATCCCTTACTCAGTAAATGTTAGAAAAATTATAATAATTTACATTCTTAGCACTGTTTCTTTTGCTTTTCATCTTTAGTTTCTTACCCTCCTTTCTCTTTGTTTGTAGCCCCAAAATCTTTAGTGATTTGTGTGAGATCCTACTTTGAAATATGCTTTGACTGTATTCTAATCATTAGTGTTAGGAAAACAGGATTGGTAGTATTATTATTTCTTCAGAAAATATTACTTGGAAAGTTGTTCATTTTAATACTTTCCCAATTATTTTTGTCTTCAGTGCTGCCTTATTTTTTCTGGGCCTCTTTCTTCCTGTCAATCCATTTTATAGTTCTTCTAATCAAATTGACATTATCCTGTCTGTAGGAGTAGCTTTGGTTGTGAATAACAAAGGGTCAGTGTAACAGTCTTATAAACCAGGTAGACTTTCATTTATCATTCAAAAATCTAGCATTCAAATGCTGGTATTATGACTTTGATCAATGACATGTAGAAAAACACAAATTATATGAACATACTGAGATAAAAGGAGGCCTCAGAAATGTAGTGCACTTCATATGTGCCTAAAAGGACACAATAGGTATTTGGGGACAACTACCTGTGTTTGTCTTACTGGTTCAAGTGAGATATACCATGTTTATACCTAAAGGACAGGAAATCAAATTCTATTTATACAAGTTATATTCCTATCCTTTATCTCTTGTCCAGTATTTTTTGGTGTACTATATTTTATAAGTCTACTATGTTCATAGCAATTAAAAAATTCCACTTGAACTGTATGTTGTTTTTTCCTTACCAGGATATGTGTCTATTTTTGTTTGATTCTTTATTTCTTCATAACCACTATGATCAGTGTTTGGGGGCTTATCATTTAGATCTGGTAAATAGCCATATTAGATTTTTTTCCCTCTACATACTCTTGAAAGTAGACTAACGTGAATTTTGATATTTTTAACTAGAAGAATGATGCTATGGCATACTTCAGTCTAAGTTATTTTTCCCAAGAATATGTGGAAATATATTTAATATTTCAAATATATTGGAGTTCAGTTGAAATCATGAAAGAGTATTTAACTGAATGTTATTGATGATAAAATTACTAAAATTTGTACATATCAGTAATAATAGCCTATATTTTTGACACATTTTGTTTTCTTTTATAAGCAAATGTTTTTTGCTTTAGTAGCAACAATAAAAATTTTTCTCCCTTTTTCATATACTTTATTGTGATTGACAGATATGTGAGTCCTTATAATATTTGCATTTTAACAGATAGAGCAATTGGGTTCAGAGGTTGGTTTAACTTGTCACAGATAATTTAATTTGTAAGCAACATATCTCAAACTCCTTCATGGGAAAAACCCCATTCCCCTCATATTATTCACCAGATATAGTGTTGTTTTCCTTTATTTTCTGTTGAAATTTCTCCTTGTCTATATTTTGTTTTTTATTACTTAATTGTTGAGACAGGGTCTTGCTATACAGTTTGGGCTGGCCTGTGTTAACTTTTATAGCCCACGGGCTATACTTTGAACTTGCTGAGATCCTCCTGTCTCAACTAGCTGAGTGCTGGAATTGTAGGCGTGTTCCATCATGTCTGGTTCTGGGTCTGGCATGACACACCCAGGGTTACTGGACCAAGATGGAGAACTAGGGGATCTGGGGCTGACATGGCATGAGGGGCTGAGCATTGAACTCAGGTCCTTGTTCTTGATAGGTAGGTGCTTATGCCTCTGAGCTATCTCCCTAGCCCCTCTTCTGTATTTTAATATACATCTTCTTTGTGATTAAAATCTTTTACGCTTAGATCCTTTTCCCACTCTATGATTGAATTTCTAATTTGAATAGTTGTGTCTGTATTCTGAAGGAACTTAAAATCTCTTTAGGAACATATATCTGTATGAGGAAAACATCATACTTTCTTTCATGAAATGGAATGTTTATTTCTGCCGCATGTTTATTTTCTCCTGTTAATATTCTTTATTTATATATAGTTAATATAAGCTGATGATAACCTGACAGACTTTATCCTGGAAATCTGTTTGTCTTATCTCTTACCCATGTACCTTGTACCTGTGGTATGTTTAAGACTCCTCTATTCCATTACTTTAATAAAATGATTTTATATTTTTGCACACTCAGTGTGCATACAGGCATGCATATGCACATATATCAGCCTAAGATTAGAAAGAATGGGACAAAAGACAATGGCAGAATATTTTGCTCTAATAAGAACATGACCATGTTATTCCTCGTTGTGTCCTATTTTAGCACTGTGAAGCATTTATTTGGTAAGTCTTTTTTCCCTTTTTATTATCATTAGGCTGACATCAATACAAATAACCATCTCTACTGTATCTCATTTTTGCTTTATCCTCTTCTCTTGGCCCCTATAACTCCATTTGCATAATCATCAGTGCCTGAACTTTAAAGTGACCTCAGATTCTCAACTCAAGAGCCAACTTTAAAACTGACTTATTGGATTTGCAAATTTCAGATATATTCAAATTTTTGTTGGTTTAAGTTAAAATGGTATTTCATACCTAATAATTAAGAATAAGAAAAGCCATTTGTCTTAGATCTAGTTTTTCTCTAAAGCTAACTATAATATCAGTGTAAGTTGGGTGATTTAACCTTCTTAAATGATAGGATTTTTATAAATTTTAAGATTTTTAATACATATTTATTGTACATAATGATTACATTTGTCATTGGGAATTACTACATTTAGGTAAGTAACACATCTTAATTCATTTTATGTGTGCTTTTCCTCTCCCTCCCTTCCCTCCATTTGTTGTTCAAAATTTTAGACTTTTTAAATGATACAACAATTTTCAAGGATAGGAAGTGAAATTTTCATGTAATTTTATAAGTATAAAAATTATCCCCAATCTTTCATATGTTTAACTGCAAAATTTAGTTGGTCTAAGAAGAAGATTGTTACTCTTCATAGTTTGTCAATACCTGGACTTGAAATTTTCTATTACTATTTTACTAAGGAAATTTGTAAACTGTCTTCTGGAAGAGTCCCAGGGAGGTGTATGCCTTAGGGGCAGATGTACTACAGAGACTGGATTCAGTATAGGTAATCTTACAAAGTCCCATATTTATGATTCCTTGACCAAACACCCACACAATATACATGTAGCACCTTCTAAAACCTAAGAGGAACATTTAGACTTTTCATATTGGTAGTTTTGAACACTTTCGAAGGAAAGCATTACATACACATATGGTATATTTTTGTTACTATTTACATTATTTGTTGTCATTTCTGTAGCACCAGCTTCCCTAATGCAGTTGTTTATGGGAGCTGCAATTTTACTCCTGATGGCCCCTTTTAGTCATTATGTAATTTGTAGTAAATCACATACTTTGTAAATGTTGCTATTGGACTTTTCTTTTTCTTTTTCTCTCAAAACTACAGCCTTAGAATATTGTTATTTCTTTGTCAGTGAACCCCTAGGGGACATTTCTTAGGAATACATAGTATTAGGTGTCTGGTAAAGAAACCATATTAGATACTAGTGTAAATTCAATGTAAATTATAGTTCTTATTTTCTTAGAAAACTATTAAAAGAACATTTATAAGTTTTCTTTTCTTGGCTTCATTTGTGTAACTAGTTGAGAAATTGCTAAGTTGCCATTTTAAACACTTTCAAGTTTACAAATATAAGTTCAAAATTTATACTCTCTTTAACTAATACATAATTCTTTGAATATATATACATGTACATGTTTCCCTGGGAAATTTTCATTTGTTATGCAAACCTTTGTTTCTCTTAATCATAAACATTCCTGCATGCAAATTTTAATGTTCTAGAACAAGACATGATAGTCTACCAGTGCCACCTTCCATTGTCATCTGAAAACTAATAGCTTCCCATTGTAAAGACAGGCTCATATATTAATTCTTTGTTTATTTCTCTTAAAAATATATTTCAGAATTTGAGACCTTTTGATGTGTGAGCTATTTTTCATAATGAACCAAAGCACTTCATGTGAGCTCATTTACCTTTTCCAACATTAATTTATTTTTTAATTCTAGGAACATGAAAGGCTTCACATTAAAATAGGCAGCAATAAGCAGAAGTATATCCATCCTTTTACTATTTGGATGTACATAAAATAATTTCTCAGAATAAATTTCTGAGTCTTTTACATTTGTACTCAAATATACTTAACTAATTAAATTAATCATAATCATTATTTACTTTTCATGTATTGGAAATTATTCTTCTCTAACTTGTCAATATCAGCACTCATCTTAATTTCTGATGTTTGACGTTCCTCTCTGTTTCTTGCCAATTTGGTAGCAATACTGAGTAGAATCTTCCTGTTATCTTTGAAAGCTTTTGTACATACACTTTTAAGGATAATGGCTCAAACAGCCACATTAAACAGTTGCTTCATAATCTTCCCTTTAGATATTAGTGATTTACCATAGTATTTGCATTTTAAAGAAAAATCAATGGTAGTATATATGAGCCCTCTAATTGGTTAGTGAATATGCTGAATTGTAGAGTTAAAAATTCTGTGAAGATTTGAGAGTAACTTTGGGGAAGACAAAACTTCCCCAAAGTATCACCTCTGTGTCATGTGAGAGACACCAGTGCTCGGATCCCTGTAGTGGGTAGTTTTGTGTGTTTGCTCCTTGGTAGTTAAGTTTTACAAAAATCAGTAGTACTCTTTAGATTTAGTATACAGTATAAATACATTTTAAAACTTATTTTGAGAATTATTTTGAAATAATATGTCATTTGGAGAATGCCCATTTAAATGTTTATAAATTGATCTGAAATGTTTAAAACTGAGTTTATGAATGGCATTAAATTTTATATTTGACTATAAGTACTTGCTTTATTTTTCTTCTGTGCATTCAGAATTGTTCTCAAAATCATTGATGGATTCAGAATTAAACTTAGATGTTATAAATATTAATGATGTTAAATGTGTTTAGACTAGAAGTATGTTAATTATGATCATGCAATGACCACAGCTCTTGAAATATTTTCCTTCTGTTTACTTATACCACAAATATAATAGCTGGAGTATATTGGGAAATATGAACTTTTTGATTTGTCCTTGAACTCTTCTTTGGCTTTATAATTTCTTTCTGAATGGTGTGGTAAATGATTTAATACTCTTTGATGTTTATTTTAAAAAAGGATATCAGACAGATTTTTCATAACTCTTGCAAAATTCACTTTGTATGTAAATTGAACATCATAATATAATCTCTATAGCTTGTATGTTTTTCCTAAAGCAAAATTTTGTTTTTACTTAATCTTAGTGTCCTCCACAGACAGCTAAACCCCAGTATCCAAGTAAATATAATTAATTCTGTAGATTCCACCTAAAGTGTTTCCAGTTGTTATTCTTTAATATTGAGTTTCAGAAAAGTATTTTTATACTTTCAATGTCTAGTGGTTATATTGTGAGTAAATTCTTTTTTTCTTTTGTATGAATCATTGATTCTATTTCTACTTGAGTCACTCTGTTGAACAGCTTCTGCCAGCCTTTATACATTAAGCTTTCACATACACATTTAATAACTCTTATTTGGTTATTTTTCAGACACAATAATCCCAGTGCCTGTAGGCTTTATTTTATACTGTTTTATCTAGACCTTAATGATTTTATTGTCTTCTTGTAGAACTTTGAAAAGAATAGTATGAGATTATAAAGTAAACCTGTTTGAATTGTGCTTATAATTTATCCTCTACATCAAATTCTTTGAAATCCTTAAAATGAAGCCACCAGGGGAATATCTATTATTAAATATGGCTATAAAAATTGACTTTACAATCATATTGAGTCATCTTGACAGTGCTGTGAGTGACAGAAACTAATCTTATGTGCTGGATAGCATTTTAAAAATGATAAATAGGCCCCAAACTTTTAGTAAATGTATAAATGAAATTAAGCTTGTCTTATTTATCTGAGAAATAGTATTGTTTAGAAAATTTGAATTACACCTTCTGAATGAAGCTAAATAACTTCATTTTGGGGCTACATTTTGATTATTATATATGTATATATTTTTGCCTAGTATTTATCAAAGTAAATAAAGGTACTTTGGGAAAATCAAAATGGTAAGAGCTCAGCATACATTCTTGAAGGGAGCAAAAGATTTCTTATCACCTGTTTTAACTAAAAAAATTATACTGATGTAAGGGCTGGCAAGATAGGTCAATGGACTAAGCACTTGCTTAGGCAAGCACAGGGACTGGGGTTTAACCTCTGGTACCACATGCCACGCCCACCCCCGCCACCTCCGGGTTGTGCTGATCCAGTGATAGAGCCGGGGCATGGTGGCACATGCCAGTAATCCCAGCTGCTGAGGAGGCTGAAAACAGAAGGATCGCTACGAGTGTGAACTGTGTAGTGAGACCCTGTACCCCACAAAAACAACAACAAAAAATTATACTGATGTAGACTGAATAACACATGCTCCAAGTAAATTTTACAAAATATTTGTGCTTTGATTTTCTTTTTCAGATCTAAAGTTTAAAATCTTGATAATCAAAGCTTGTTTAATGATAATGTCTTACTTGTTTTATCTGTTTTCCTTCTAGTTACCTAATTATTTGAAGATCACGTTAAATTGAAATCTAGTACAATTCCTGCTGGTAAAGTGACTTTTATAGTAACTTTCACCATTCATTTAGTTTCCCAATAGGAAACTGATTTACCTTACTCTTACATGTGATTCTGATGTCTTCTTTTGAAATGGATTTTCTTGATCAAGGACATTATCAAATGTCCTTTTGAAATGGATTTTCTTGATCAACCCTTTTGTAACAAATTAAACGGTCTTTCCACAGTGTCTAATACCTTGTCTTTTGTGTTTTAACTGGAATTCCAGAACCCCAACAGTGTCAGTTTTTCCTTTCCTCCATTTTTGATCTCTAGAACAATGTTAATGTTTGTTAGATGCTTTTTTTGGTCAAATGTTAGGTTTAACCAAATAAAGGACTTTAAAGCAATAACATCTTAGATTTTGTTCCTAAAGCAATAGGATTTTGATGTGCTGGGTTTACTGGCTATGGGAAAATCCTTACCTTCCATTTCAGTTACTTTTCTCTTGTTGCTCAGACAAAATACCTGACACCCAAAATGAAGGAATGAAAGGTTTATTATGCTCACAGTTTATGGAAGTTTTAGTCCATACTTGGCTAGCTCCAAAGCAAGAGTGGCATGTGACAGAAGGAAGCAGTTCATAGTGATGGGAAAAAAGCAAGAGCAAAAAGGTAGGAGCAGTGGTGGTAAAACAGAGACAAGCCTCTCACCCTTCCTCATACTGCGTTTAGGCTATCCATGAGTGTAGCACTCACACCCATAATCCCAGCATTGGATCATGAATTAATCACAAACTGTAGAAACCAGCCCCAGTGATTACATTACGATTTGGGGGGACAACTAGACACAAACCATAGTATCTTCTATTTGTAGATTTCCTTCCTTCCTTTTCTAGATCTGCATTCTTCAAGACTCTCTGTATATATGTTATACATGAAATAATAGGAAGAAGAGGTTTGGGTCGTTGGTGGGTTTTCTGACTATGACAATATGATGAAACGTGAAAAGGTAAAGATTATGTTACAATATTTAATAGGAAACAAAGAAAAAACCTAATACTTATCAGTTGACTATGAAGTATCAAGTATTCGTATATTTTCATATTCTTTTCTGTATCCACTATAGGCTTACCAATGTAGATTGTCTTTCTCATCCACATGAGCCATTTTCAGTGTCAGCATCTTAAAAGTGATTTAGTAAGACTGTTCATCTAATACTTCAATTCTGTCTGTATCATGTAAGTTGTTTTCCAGTATGTGTCCCTTGATTAAATACACTGGCTCATCTTTGACCCTTTTTCAAAACCATAGAGAATGTCTAATCTCAGTCTCATACAGCCTTCTTTCTAATACATTACATCATGTCTAATAAGCTGACATGATCCTTTTGGAAAACTTTTTTCCTAAATAAAAAGGACCAGTTCTCAGCTTATATATCTGGATTTTCAGGATCTTGACATTTTTTTTCTTATTTTCAGATGTTTAATTTTATTCCATTAAAGATATTAACATAACTGATTAAAATAAAAAATTATAATTTGTCATATTTTGAAGGAAATAAGATTTTATTCATTGTTTATAACATAAATTGTTTGAAATTATTAAAATACAATTGTATATCCTGTAACAGTGAAAACTAATAATTTTAAATGAATTTAGGCATTAAAAAGTACATTTTAGCATTAATCTGCATAGTCAGCACTAAAAGATCTGATGGCCTGAAGGAATTTTTGCTCTTAGCAGATGAGATCAGGTATGTCCAGGGTGGTAACTATAGTAATCTTATTGATATTATTGGTTATTTGAATTTGTTCCAATTGATTGTAAAGAATGAATTCTCTATATATGATTTAATCAGTTCTTTTGGAGTAGTCTGGTAATTTCTTTCCTTATTATAGATACCATTAATGCAGTCTAATATTACTCTAGATCGTTTCATATCTGTTTACTCTGTTGCTTCATCTTTGTTGTATGTGGTTCTAGGCATTGAACCCTTGCAACTATTATAATTCAAATGTAGACTCTATTTCATTTCCATAGTCAGTTCTTTTCAATGTTACTTCTGTTTCTATAATTTAAATTTTGTTGTTACCATTCTATTTATACATGGCTGTATTTTTTGCTGAGGAATGAGGCTCGATATTTATGCTTTTTAATTTTTTAGCTTGGGTACAGAGTTCCAGACTATCATGATATTTGTTTATGTACATTTCTTATTGTCTTACCAGTCCCATGACATTCATAAATATCATAGATATTTTAACTGTGTTCTTCTTTCATTTTGTTGGAGGGAAAAGTCTGATTAAAAAAAAAAACGCAAAAACAAAAAGACTATCCTCATTAGACACTAGAGAATATTTTTGTAAGATAACACTTGTTCATTACTGTCTTTGATATTGTACTTTATTCCACTTAACTACTTTAGTGTTATGTTTATACTTGGGTATGTATTTTAAGAAAGACAGCATGAGAAATCTTAGCTGATTCCTTGTTTAAGTCTAGGACACAATTTTAGGCACACATTCCTGTTACATAATATTTTTACAACATTTCTATGTATTTGACTTTAAATAATCATGTGGTGAATTATTGAAATTCACCTTTTTCTTTTCCTTTTGTTTTTGACGTTTTAGATTTTGAAATTCATATGCCTGGTACTTTTTATTAGGTACAAGTGATAGGAAATCTATGAGTTGTGTTTCTCAATTGCCTATTTCTTGTGGATCAAAATTTCTGTACAGTATATTCTAAGACACGTTTCTATTTGAATTGAAGCCATACTTTTTGTTATGAAATGCTGTAGTTATCAAATAATTCTACACTGTCAGCTAACACCTGTTACATATAAATCATCACATTTTCTTTGAGAATACGCACCATAACTCCTTGTGTGCTTTTGTGATCCCAGAATCAAGCAAAATGCAAGGCAAAGAGTAGATGTTCCCTAAAAAATCTGTCATTCATAACAAGGTATTATATATTTAGTAGTATTAAATACCTGACCATATTCAGGTGCTTTTACTATAATTTATGGCTGTTACTTATAATAACAAAGTTATTTTTCTTCTTTGTCTTTTTATTTTGTATTTAGTACAGGGTCTACAAGGTCTCACTAAATAGATCCAACTCCTAGTGATCTGCCTGTTTTCAGCCTCCCAAGTGCTGGGATTACAGATGTGTGCCACGATGCCCACTCTCAATCTCTATTTCCACACTCTGGTGGCAGAGCTGGCATGGCAGGCCCAGGATTGAACCCAGGCCTCTGCATCTGCCTAAGCAGGTGCTTTAATCTGCTGAGCTATTTGGGCAGCCCACAAAGTTATTTTGGGGGCTGGGGTGATGGCTTAGTAGAATAAGCGCTTCCCTGGCAAGCGCAAGGACCTGAATTCAATCCCCGGTTCTGCCAAAACAAAACAAAACAAAAGTAATTTTTCTTGAAAGAATTTAAATAACTTTTTTGATAAGTTTGAGACTATAAAATATCTCTGAGCAAATCTAGCACTTAATGACATCTAACTTTTGCCCAAGAGTAACAGCTTTGCTTTTACTACCACCAGTAGTATTATTAGTGTAGGGCTTTTTATCACTCAGTTTTATAAACAAAAAATAAAAAGCTGAGCATAAGCAACCAAACTTGAGTAGCAACCTCAAATGTGCCGTCTCTGATTGCCCTGTTCTTGTGGTGGCAAACCTAAGGCATGCATGCCTCAGTAGGCTGTTTATATCATTGAAAGTTATAAAAGCTTTACTTCACTCCCTAGCCATTCATATGATCCTGCTTCTCTGTTTGAACCCTGACTGATAAGTTATCCTATCAGATTTGTGTTTACAGTTAATTTTATAAGAAATAATGTGATGCAAAGGATGATTCTAATTAATTTCTGTGTCCCATGTTGTACAAGGCTCTTGCTTTACGATAAATATCTGTGTTTTACCTGCTTTTCATTTTGACATTTGTTTTAAACTGTATTGTATATTTGCTGTTTGGTCATTTGGTGGTGTTGGCGTTGTAATTGCTATGTTTTTCTCTTTATGGAAAATTTATTCATAGTAGTTTTCTGATCTCCAGTATAAGGAAGTATTGCTAAATTTAGGTGTTGCAACTTTGCTTTGTATTTGTGGAAGGAGCAGAGTTGTTGCTCTGCGTTATGATTTTACTGCACTCAGTAGTTAGATGTATGATATGTTAACACAAAATATAGAATGTTTCAATAGCACAATTGATACAAAGGGGAAGCTAGTTGCTTCAAATTTGTATTCCAGATTTCTGTCACATGCTGATGTAATGCCAAAGCATATGAATCTCCATATGGTATTTCTTGGGGGGGGGGTGTTATACCACCTGTAATCTAGCTGATTTTCATTCATTTAAATTTGTCCAAGTGGTAAGCAAACTAAACCTGGATATAGAAATAATATGACTATGTTAAAATGCTAAAGTTTGGGATGAATTACTGTTATTATAGTGATTACCATGAAAAAGTAATTCATTAAAGGAGTGCATTAGCAGTACAGCGGTAGTTTTTCTATCACTTCATTAACAGCGGGAGGCTGTCTCCATTTCTGGCATGTGGAGCAGAGAGGGAAATTATTTTATGGAGTCTTCATGAGAAGATGGAGTTAGATCATTTTTGGACATTTTAAAAAGTAATAATAGTAATGAATTTAAATAGGTTTTCATGGTTCAAAAGTAATGTTATTGTGAATGGCATTTGGCATTTTGATTGAATATAAAACGTAATAAAACTGGTTATATTGAGACTGCATGATATTGAAGTTGTTTAATATCATTAGGAATCTTTGATTTCAGAAACAAGAAAAAAACAAAACAAAACACGGCTCTATTGAACCATGGTTTTCAAACCTTATAAAAATGCTTTTCTAAGCTCGAGGCAGACTCATTGGTTGATGTGTCAGCTAGCATTGCTTTACATTGCATCTGAAAGGTTTTAGCCACTCTTCACAGCTGCTGTTTTAATAGACCAGAAATCATTAAGGTTGCTTTTGTGTTTCTGCTGTCGTATTAAAACAAAAAGGTACTTCTTGTTTACACTCTTGCATATATTTGGTTTTTTTTTAACCAAAGGTGTTTTATTGATACTCAGCATGTTACAGAAAATGATACATAATTATTGATTTTTGAAATTACTTTGATTATGGGCAGATTAGGTGTTATATTCTTTCAGCTATAGCCTCTGAAAAACATGAAAGGCAAATTAGGCATTTCTACAGGCTCTTTTTGCTGAGACTCATTCATGGCTTACAATGACTGTGTGGGTAGTAGGGGAGAAAACCTGGTTAATGGATGCTAAGTTATAGTTAGATAGGAGATGGAAGTTCTGGTATTCTAATACATAATCTACTTACTGTACATAGTGATACTGTAGTATATTTTGTTTTAGTTTTTAATATTTTCATTGTATTAATATTTTATGAGTATGTATGTACAGTACATAATGATTATATTTGTTATGGGGAATTTGTACATGTAAATAACACATTCAACATATAATGTATTGGAAAGAGTTTGAATATTGTCATAATAAAGGAAGGATAATTTTGCGGATCTATGTATGTCCACTTATATTTGAATACTACAAAATATGTAAATGTAGTGAAATACCACATAGTACCCCATAAATAAGTAGATTTTATGTATCAGTTAAAAAGAAGATTAGGGGCCAGAGAGATGGCTCAGTGGAAAAAGCACTTCCCTGGCAAGCACAAGGGCCTGAGTTCAAGCCCTGGTTCCGCAAANAAAAAAAAAAAAAAAGAAGAAGAAGAAGAAGATTAAGGGGAGCTAGAAGTGATGGTGTTAGATGTGATCATGTGCATATAAACAGCCCAAGGAGCCTACATGGATGTAACTAACGGCCATTGTGTTTAGATCACCTGTCACAGCATCTGATGGAGAGTACTTTAATGCTATAATTTCTTGATTCATTTTATTTTATTTTTCAGGTATTTGGTACAGGATTTCACTATGAAGCTCAAACTCATAGCCTTCTGTTTTCAGCCTTCCCAGCGCTGGGGTTACTGGCTGGGCCCGTGTGGCATGTGGTGCTGGGGATCAAACCCTGGTCCCTGCGCTTGTCTAAGCAAACACTTGGTCCACTGAACTCTCTTACGAGCCCTTAATTTCTTGATATTAGGAGATCATGTTTTTCCCACATTTAAATACATTAGTATCAAAATGCCTCTTATCCCTATTGTATTGTTGGGCAAGTTACAAAATAATAGACACTGATTCTTAATGAATAAATTAGGAATAGTAATATCAATCCTGTTTTACAGAGTATTGTGATAATCAAAAACATAAAATGTCGTGTTTTCATAAGATGTGATATGTGTACAAAGCATATCACAATATATGTATGCAGTTTATGTCATTACTTTTAACTGCCCCATTGTATACCTTTTAGTTCCTCACAACTGGATTATGCCTCTCTTACTAAATTTGTTATCACAGTCACCATGGCGGCCTCCTTGGCTGGGAAGAAGATCGTATTTGTCACAGGGAATGCCAAGAAGCTGGAGGAGGTCATTCGGATTCTAGGAGATAAATTTCTATGCACATTGGTGGCACAGAAAATTGACCTGCCGCATTACCAGGGTGAGCCAGAGGAAGTTTCCATACAGAAGTATCGTGAGGCTGCACATCAGGTGCAGGGGCCTGTCCTGGTGGAGGATACCTGTCGGTGCTTCAGTGCCCTTGGTGGCCTTCCTGGCCCCTACATAAAATGGTTTTTGGAGAAGTTAAAGCCTGAAGGACTATACCAGCTCCTGGCTGGCTTCAAGGGCAAGTCAGCTTATGCACTGTGCACGTTCCTGCTCTGCACCGGGGACCCCAGTGAGCCTGTGCGTCTGTTCAGGGGTCTCACCTCAGGCCAGACTGTAGTTCCCTGAGGCTGCTGGGACTTTGGCTGGGACCCCTGCTTTCAGCCTGATGGATATGAGCTGACATATGCAGAGATGCCCAAGACAGAGAAGAATGCCATCTACCATCACTTCCAGGCCCTGCTGGAGCTGCAGCAATACTTTGGCAGCCTGACGCCTGGGGCTGGAGGTGCCATGAGCTGGGGATCTGGGGAGAGCTAGTTGGAACCTCATCCAGCGGCACCACTGTGTCTCACCAGGCATTCAGTGGGGCTGCAGAGGCAGCTTTACCATGGTCTAGAAGAGCCATGCCTCCTTTCACCGACATTCTGGGTAGGACACCACCAGTCTCATTCTTGGGGATTCAGCAGTTACTCCTATAGTCACCAAGCTGGAACCCTGAGTGATAAAATCAGTCTTGGCAAAAAAAAAAAAAAAAAGTCTTGGCACGATTGAAGGTTTGGTAAAGAACTAGGTAAACAGCCTTGATGTTTTTAAAATGCAGCAAATAAAAATTCTGGAAGGAACTTATTTCTAAAATAAACTGGATGTATTTGCTTTGAAAAAAAATTTTGTTATACTTGCTTTTGTACAATGTGTTGAGCAGTCCTGAAATAATGTTCTAAATATGTTATTATCTTTTGCTAGAGTTTGTCATTGTTCTACCTGTCTACTTTCCCAGTCCTTATCTTTTGCTTTCTCCCTGTAGGAATTATTATTTTTCCTTGTCATCTGTATGCCTTTATTTGTGTTGTTATTTCTTCTAGAATCATACATATCTCCTTTACAACATCAGTGTCTTTATAAAATGTCTTTCAATGTTCATCTCATATATCAATTTGTCCTATAATTTTTCTCTTCCCTTGCCAGATCCAGTTTTTCTTGAATAGAAATAGAATAGAAAACAGAAATTACGCAGAGGGTATGGTGGGCAACGAGAAATATTATTATGTAAAATTGTCTCTTTTTTTCCCTGTTGTTTTCATCATAGTTTGAGATGATCCTATATTTTGCTGTTGGAGAAGTTGAAATTGTACTAAGTCTTTCTTATGTAGCATGGAACCAGTGCCTCCTATTTATTCATGTCTATTCTATTGAGTTTAAATTTGTACTTTCTGTGACAAAATAATTTTATGGAGATCTGTAACGAATGCTTATTTTATATAAAATACATCATAAAAACATTTGAATAAATAATATGCAAATTTCTTGGGAAATATACTTTTTAGAGAAATGGAGAGACCCTACCTTGAAACTGAAGATTTCAATTATTATACTGAAAAATTCTCATTTTCTTTTGAAAATTTAGACGTTAATATATCAACGTTTCTAAGCCATTACATTATCCCATATTAGGTAGTGATATCAAATGAAAATATTAATATTGTATCCCTGGTCTATTCTTGAAAAAAATTTATATACTGTATTAAATAGTGATTAAATTTTAAATTTTATCCTCAGTAATTTAATAATGATCTACAATTTTTTATAGCTCTTTCTTGTTTATATGATTTGACTAAGAATCTTGTAATCAACAGAATAGCCTTAAAAGTTTTGAATTATAAATATCTAAGTTCTCTATATCTAAAGTAGAATTGTTGGGCTGGCCAAATAGCTCAGTGTACTAAAGCACCTGCGTAGGCAGAGTGTAGTGGCCAGCGTTGGATCCTCTGCATGCTGTGCCAGACCTGCCCTCAGGGCATGCTGAGACTGCTGTAGAGACTGAGCATGGAGGCGCACACCTGTAATCCCAGCTCTTGGGATGCTGAAAATAGAATAACTATGAGTCCAATCTGTGTAGTAAAACCCTGTAGACCCTGTGCCCTGTAGACCCTGTAATAAATACATAAAAAAGTAAAATAAATAAAATAGAACTTTTGTTTAATTTTGTCACTTTTAAAACAAATTTTTCTCTTTTATTGAAGTTTTTGCTTGAATCCTTTTTCACCCATTGTTCATTAGGGTCTGTTACTATCTCCCTAATCTATACTGTGAAGCAAAAAAACAACGACTTTTTTCTTTAACAAAATCATAGAGAACCAGAATGCCAACTACAGGGATCACTTTAGGTTTAAGGCTCTGTGACTACTGCAATTTTTCTCCTCATTATTGTACTTAAATTTGTATTCTTAGGTCTGCTGCTATAGGCAAGAACATTGTAGCACCATGCATTTTATTTTTCATGAGTAGTACCCCATATGACCAGACAGAATTAGTGTCTTTTCTGTCTTATTTCATTAGCTTCCTATGTATTAACAGTTGTTACATTGTATAGTCATTTTTATTTACACATTTCTCTCCCCCAACTACACTGTGAGACACATATGGGCAAGGGAATACTGTCTTACTAATTTTGACCTTTGCTTTGTATATTACATGTTGTAAATGCTTGTGGTATCAAGACATGGATTAATAATCATAGTATTTCTCATCTTCTAGCTTCCTTGTGTCACTAAATCCAGAGAATGCGAGATTGCCATGGATAGAAAATATTTGGGAAGGGAAGGTCCATCAGCCTAAGGAACTATGCTAGACTTGACTATTCTTTACACATATTGAGACATTTAAATAGATTGCAAAACTAGCAATAATTAAAATACCTTTTTTCTTGGCTAATCACTGACTATGTAGTGGTTAAGAAGATGGTGGTTCACTAACATTCTGCTATTTTTCCAGGAAAAACATTGTATGTCGCCTTTAAAGGCAACCTATAACTTTACTATCTTTTTAGCCTATAGTTTTTTCCACAATAAATTTTTGTGTACATGTCTTTGTGCCTCTGTTTTTAGTTTTATTTGTTGAATAAAACGAAAGACCTTATTCCTCTAAGAACCTAAGGTTCTTTTCAAAAGCCTTAGGGTCTTTTTTAGTTTACATGAAAGAATATGGATTTTTGAATTAGACTGCATGACTTTAGCATTTGGTTTTGCTGCTCCAGCTGTGTGATTTTAGAACTGTTTAACATTAGCATTTCTTTACTATTTAATCATCTTTAAAAAGAGATAATGTTGGTACCCTATCACATAGAGTAATTCTGGAGTTTTAAATATGATAATGGTCATAAGATTCTTAACTATAGTTGTTAGCTTTTATAACATACACAGTATACAAGTAGTTTTGAGTTGAAAATCCAGTTTGACATACTCCTAAATAGCATATAAAATCAATTTTTAATTTCTAAAAAAGTTTGAATTTTACCCCTTATAAATATGTACATAAAGTGATTACGCTTTTTGTGAGAGAAATGGCCAGATACTAGGTTGTTCCTTATGGGAATAGCATATGTCCATCACTTATAAAATAGTAATCATATTAGGTGGTTTTTCACTAACTTCATTTTTCCTGTCAGTTGTGTATAGTTAAGTTGTTGCAGTACAGCTTGGCACCTGTACTCTTTAACTTGTCACCAGATATGTTCTTAATGGATTGTTGTAACTTTAATGAAATCCAGTCTTGCTGAATCACTAAACCTGCTTTTTCCTAGAAGGATCTTTATTGGGACCTGACAGATCACCCCTCCAGAGCCTTCAGACGTTCTGTCTCTCTAATTCTTCTCCATAACGAGTTTTGTGCTGCATGATAAAATATTCATGTTAAAATAGGTTCTAAACTAATTATCTCCAGCCAGCAGTTGCCACTGCAGTCATTTGCTGTTAGCTTGGCTGGAGTTAATGGCTTGTATTTTCACTACAAATAGTCCCTTCTGGCTGTTTCCTGTCTCTGATCTTTATCCTAAAATGGAATTTCCATACATATCTGGAGCTAATTCTTATTTTAAAAGGTGATTTCTTGCTCTCCTTTTTCCATTCCATTCTGTTAAGATTAACTTGATTTTGGTGTCCACCTCCTTATTATTATAATCTACCTTCAATCCCTAAGTCATTGCTAAATTTATGACTCGCACACTGTCCCGACACAAAAAAGTCAACTATCAAATGTACATTTAATGGAATATGTAGTGTCAGATTTTTAATGAAAGAAAAATAAAATATCACAGTAAGTATAGATGTAGAGTTTCAGGGCACAAGATAAATATTTCTGCTTAAATGCTGGAGGCCTACAAATGGAGTGTTTATAGTAAGAATTAACTACTTACAGAAAATTTATGGGGCTGAACATGAGGAAGAGGACATAATAGAAAAGTTTTCTGTGGATTTATTAGAAATGATGGATTAAAAATCATAGGAGGGGATGAATTCAAGAACAGTGAAGTAAGGACTTGATTTTGAGAGAATTCCTAGTATGCGGGAATAGCAAGAAAACTGGAGGCAAGCTAGTATGGAGCCCTTCTTGATACCCCAGACCTGGACCTTGATACCCTGGACCAGGCTGTCTGCTCTGGGCTGGCTGGCTGGCTCTCCTTTCCCCTTCTCTTTCTCCTTCCCCTTCCCCTTCCCCTTCTCCTTTCCCTTTGTCTGTCTGTCTGCCTGTCTCTGTCTCTGTCTCTGTCTCTGTCTCTGTCTCTGTCTCTGTCTCTGTCTCTGT
>NDGN011301574.1:0-10441 GCA_002564285.1 Tympanoctomys barrerae
AAAAAAAAAAAAAAAAAAAAGAAAGAAAGAAAGAAAAAAGAAAAAAAGAATGATGTCCAGTTGGTCTGTGTGAGTTATGAACTGTGTCTTTTGGCTCCAGATTTTCCTAAGCATGCCGTGTTTAACCAGATTCTTACAATCTATATCAACATATGTTTATCGTCAAGGTGCTTATTGGTATCAGTATAAGTAGGGTAATTTGTTAGATCAGTGGGCTAAAGAAATAGATTAAGGATTTTAAAAGCAGGTATAATATGCTTTAGACTATCACTACCCATTGAGCAATGTAAGCCACATATATAATTTAAAATATTCTAGCAGACACATGAAAAAACTAAAAGGAAACAGGAGAAATTAATTTTATAATTTATTTAACCTCATATAAAATGTCATTATTTCAACATGCAAACTAAATTATTTATGAGACAAAACATTATTAATTACTATTTTACAATCTTTATTTTCATAGTTGGCTTTTGGAGTTCAGCTATACTGACAGCTTCATCTTGATTGGATTTAGTGCATGTTAAGAGATTTATCTATGTATGTGAGCAGGATGGTTTGGACAACTGTACTGTGCATTTCTGCTGGTCTATGGAAAGGAGAAATCAATGCTTTACTTTGTTTTGTCTCTTTTTTCCAATTGTTTCTCCTTTTTGTCTTTTTAATTTCTCATACATTTCTTTCTTTTTTTCTTTCTTCTTCCAACTTTACATGTATATATCTGGTAATATATATAACTGGCTGGAAGACAACACTATGTGTTACGACAAATACGGTGAAATTCATGTTACTTTGTTAAGTGAAAATCTGTATCACTTGCAATTTTTTTGTTTTAATTCTAATTTTTACTCTCTTTAAAAATAAAAAACCAAAAAGATAAATAAATAATAAAATTGGCTGCAGTATTAAACAGCATTAGATAGATGCTGGGACTCAGCAGAAGCCCTGGTTCCTACCAAAATATGCTCAAATGCGTTTTGATGGTATCTTGGCTTAGATGAACAAAATTCACTCAACCATTCCAGCTAATGTTCAGGGCTTATCATGTCCAGCTAATGTTCAGAGCATATTATGCCCTCGGCACTGCAGTATGGAATGAGGACAGTGTGTAGATGGGGGAAAGACAACTGTGAAGTGGACCTTCTAAGGGAGGCAGGAAGAAAGGGATAGATTAAATATGTAATCTGCCGAATGGAAACAAGGGCTAAGAAAAGTAAATGGCATGAAGAACTGGAGAGTGATGTAAGTATGATACAGGAGTGATGCAAAGTTGTGAGTTAAGAGGACACTGGAACTGTGGGTGTCTGGGGAAGTTCCAGGAAGCAGCTGCAAAGGCCTTGAAGGAGGAAGGTGAACTTCCTATGGTTCTGTAGTCCACTGTAAGGCCTTGAATTGATTATAAATAGCATGGAAAGCCACCTGGGAAGTTTAAAACAATGTATCTGTATGGCCTAAAGAGAAGTAGCTAGGAAAATATCATATATATGTATATGCATTTATACTTTTCTTTCTTTTGTGGATTCATTTCCCTTTTAACCTATCAATTTTTCAAAACTAGATTCAATAAGGGGCAAAATGACATTTCTGAACTCCACTCAAACAGTGCTATTATTAACCAAGCAACTAATGGTGAATTTTGCCTCCCAGCTGTAGAAAAGGTGAATACTGACGTGAATTACATGTTAGGGCTGATACAGAGATTAGGTGGCTAATTGGAACATTAGCAAAAATTGGGACACACAGGCTATTATACATAAATGGGTTAGAGTAGATATGTATCTTAATTTGATGGTAATCAAGAGCAAATGTTGTTGTACACAGACAGTAAATTTGGATTTCTTGGCATGTAAATATAAGGTTCTAGTTTACTTTCAATCTACACAAAAATTTGATTATCCTCAGTGGAGAATGTGTGCAGGATGCAATTGGTGATATTTTATTCTTATTTAATGTGTAGATCACAAAGGAAACAAGAAAGAAAACCAAAGATATCCAGCTTCTTGGATCTGTGATCACCATGTATTCTCAGACACCCAGGAAGCTATATAAAAGCCATTTCTTATCTTCTATTAGAATCAAAAGTTATTCCTGCTCTCTGATTTAAGTTTTCTGCAGAGTGAAGAAAGTACATTTACCTCTGAAAAGAAATTCAACTGAAATTGTTGTTAGTAGGTTGGACTCTGAGAACAAATCTCTTGCCAACATTCTTATTTAGTAAAAGACTCTAAATGCAGTTAGAGTGAAAGCCAGGATCTGGATAAGAGTAGATGTTGCATTTGAATATCATGATGGAAATAAACATACCTGAAAAGGTAGGAGTTTGAAGCTGCCTCAGGACTTTGCAATGAATAAAAAAAACCAGCTAAGGATTCCAGAACAGTCTCAACTTGATTTGATCTCATTTGGTTATTTCTTACTTCCATCAGAAAAGCTGTCTTCAAGTTGGGTCTGCCTGTCACTTCCTGCCTTTGCAGAGTAGCTTTCTGGGAGAAGAAACCTCAAGGTTTGGCATACCAGGGGAACTGGCTAGGATCCCAAGCTCCCTGAGAGTGGAAACTGTGCTTCTCTTGCTCACAACTACATCCTCTTGTTTATGTATTTGGCACAGTCTCTCTACACAGCTCAGACTTGTAGTGATTCTCCTGTTTCTAGCCTCCCCAGTGCTGGGATTACAGGTGTGCACCACCACACCTGGTCTCGGTGCCTGGGGAATTGGGCCATCACGGCATATGGTACTGGGGATCAAACCCAGGTCCTTGTGCTTGGCAGGCAGGCGCTTAGACTGCTGAGCTATCCCGGTGGCCCCATCCTTTTACTTAAAATAAAGTGCCATGCATACAAAGAATGCTGTCTAAATTCCAACTAAGTGATATTTGACCTGACCCGACTGACATGTAAATTATCTTGCGGAAAACCTTTAGAGGTACAACTGATTGCCTCCCATCTCTTGCTCTCAGTTTAATTGGGAGCTAACTTACATAATTTGATATGGAGGTAATGGGCTTTCTGTAGCATTTAATGCTAGTGACTGTTCAGCCATGGTAATGTTCCTTATTCTCAAACTAATGACAAAATTTGTGTGTGCTAGATTGTTGCTCAATGATAGGTGAATAGGGAAAGTTCTGGACCTTTAACATTATTTTTAACAGAGTTAAAGGAATTTACTTCGCATGGTATAGAGTTCAAACTTCCAAGGGCCTTTCGAGTTTGTTTTCTGTTTTGAGACAAGGTATTGTTTTGGAGCCTAGGCTGGCCTTGAGTTCCTGGCTATCCTCCTGCCTTGGCCTCCCAAGTGCTAGGATTTCAGGTGTGTGCCCCATGCCCAGCTCCACTGGTGCATTTCTGTAATCCAAGCACTTGGGAGACTGGGACAAAAAGCCTCATGAATTTGAGGTCCGCCTGAGCTACAGTGTGAGTTCAAAGCCAGCCTGGAATGCATATGAAGACTCTGTCTCAAAAAAAAAAAATCTACACAAATGCCATTAACATAATTATTATAATTACTTAAATATTTTTTCACAGCATGGACCTGAGCAAAACATCATTTTTAAGAAGGAATGAAAAATGTGTGTGTGTGTGTGTGTGTGTGTGTGTGCACATGCATGTGCTTTGGGGTATTCTTTAATAAGTTTTTTAAAATAAGATTTACTTTATTAATTATGAGGAAACTTATGCTTCATATCAGAAGAATCAAAACAAAGGCAATCAAATTGAAATTCTTCCAGCTGCCTGGAAGGCAAGGAAACGCTTCCCCTCTGGAAGTTCATGCTTGCTTGCTTCCTGGAGGGACTTAACTTCTTAAAAGTAGGGTGCCTGCTTTAGACACTCAACTTAGTTTACAGTGTCTGGAACTGCGCTAGAACTGTGAAGAACTCACTGGAGAGATGTTACGAAAGTACAGCTAACATGCCAAACTCAGCTCACCATAGCTCGGAATTTTCAAGATTAAAGTATTAGAATAAAACTGCACACACCATATCAGAGAATCCAACAGAGTGCTTTTAAAAGCTTCACATACAATATATATGTGGAACACTCCTTTGATTGTAGTAAAATTTATGACCTGGAAAATCAACTGGAAAAAAATTTAATTTTGTTTTATGGGAGAAAAAAAGTAATCTGTTTTAAAAATGTCTTTTAGACCACATCTGAAGCTTTGAGGTGCTAAGTAGGGTGTTAATGGGGTTATCATGCCCCATCTCCCCATGAGCAAGTGGTATCTCTAAAAGGACTGTTCATGCAAAGGCCACACTTGGGATTTGTGGTGTCAGTCTTGGGAAGGAATCTGGCCCTTCCTTTCCATTCCCACCTGCTGCCAGGTGCTGGGAACACAGTGGCTGCTTCTCCCAGCTGCAGGTGAGCTGGGCCCGAACCACTTTCACAGTCCAGAAAGCATGACATTCCTTGTTACCAGTGGGAGGAAAGGCTAATTGAGAAGTGTGTATAAAGGCTGTAATGAGTAGCATTTACATGTATTGATTAGAAGTAGGGCCACCGTTTCTCATTTATCACCACCAGCAGCTGTGAAATTTTCCCCACGTCAATTGGCACAGCTCGTATTCCTGCTCCTCTAGTCCTTTATTGCTTTTTCCCCCTTCCCCTCCTGAACCAGAATGCTGATCCACCAGCTGGAATGGCCTGGTAATTACTCCAGCAACTTCACCAGCTGCCACAATTGCCAAACCGCTGGAGTGAAAAATTCCATCCCACATTTCCGATTTTTTACATTACCATTGCATAATCATATTTGACGAATAATTAACCTGGGTTAATACTTCAGGGGGCCATTTGCAAGTAAATTGATAAGCTGAGTACAGTAGCAGCTCACAAGGGCTGAGGACTCTGATGGTGGCATGCTGTGTGAGGGCCTAGCTGGGCTCTGGGGACTGTTCCTCCTGACCACCTAGCCACACCAAGGCTGCTTGTTCTAACACTCCTGACCATGACTCAGTTGGGTCAGCAGCAAGAACCCTAAAGCTAAGGTCACCTAGAATGGCTGGGATCTCCTTTCCGTTAGGGGGTTGGCCTCATCATCCATGAGCTGGGTGTGGTAAGTCTTTTGGGTGCCCTGAAGTATACCTTGACAAATCTACTAATTTAGGAAGTTGTGAGTTGGTGTTTAGGATAGAACTAACATTTGTCGTTTGATTTTTCACTTAAACAATGGAGAAGCTCCTTTTGCTGGCTAGAGAGAGATTTCCTTCACTTTCCTATGTTTGGAATCCAAGGGAAAAAAATAGGTGAATAAGGACAGAGAGAATCAGGGGTTGTAGAGGGTAATAACCCCATTTCAAAATCAAAAATCATTGAGTTTGCTATTTTGTAAAACTGTAGAGCTAAAGCAATAGAAGCACATCACAGTCAAATCGTCTGAAATTTCAAATCTGTTCCTAACTCCACATGTGCGTATGTGTGTGTACCAGCTGATTTATTGAATTTTCTTTCTGTTGCTTAATTCAAAGTACTCCTGATTTCTAATCTCTTTATGAGCTCATTTGGAGGCCATATCTCTTTCAAAGTTAATTCAAGGGGTGAATGATGACCTCGTGACTTCAGAGACAGCATTTGTGCCGTGCTGTTGGTGTTGGTGTGTGAGCGCAGTGTTGTGTAAGTGGAACCCCATGTACAGGCCAGGCGGAAGTCAGAGCTCAGCATTTGTCACTGTGTGAGCTACGGGAAGGAAAAGCAATTCCTTTCAGACTCAACTGTAGCACTAAGTGAAATCAATGGCCAAACAATCTAACACAATTGGTCACATATTGATAGAATTAAACACCGCTGTTAACGTGACTTGTCATTGATCTGACAAAAATGGAGAGGGTAAGAGTAGCCTGAAGCCTTTAGGCTGCATTTATGAAGATAGGTTTGGGGAGAGGATGGGGAAAGAGGAAAGGGAATGGAAATTATTTTACTTCATCTACTTAAAACATGATTCTTTTCTTCAGTTAGCCTTTTTCTCTCTAGAACAGATTCAGGACTTGACTCTTTCCATTGCTGACAGAAAAGAGGGCAGTAGAGGTAGCTTGTTTAAAGTGATTTTATGGTAATGTTCATCTATGTTATCCTTGACAGATGTGCTATAAAGTCTTATAGTGAAGAAACAAGTCAACTCTCTTTATAAAACATCACATTCTACTGTATCCCATAGTTCTGCCCACAAGCAGGGATCTATCTACTTGTCAAATGTATACTCCGAAGACATTTTCCATTATTTTCGAAGTACTGAGGTCAAAAAAGACCAGGCAGGTCAACCAGATGACTAAGTGTCCAAGTTGGCTGCTGCCTGTAGCCTGTGTGCACCCACACTGATTATTCTAATTTCTGAGGTGTGATGTAAGAGGGAACAGGGCCATGCCTGTGTCCAGCATCCACTATGACTGGTTAAGAGTGGGTATGCAAGAAAGGTTAGATCTCTTTACTATCTAGATCTTAAAGTAACTGTGGGTGCATTGATGAATGTACTCAAGGACTGGAACATGCAGTATTTTTTTTAGTGTAGTTTGTTTAATTTTGTCCAAACTCTTTAATATGTCATTATGCTTTTAGTGGTTTGCCAGTTGGAAAGCTATCTCTGCCAATAGAATGTATACTCTACGACCGGGACAATATTGCATCACTCCCTACTGTATCAATCTGATGCTTACAGGAGTGAAGCCACATGTGTGACTTCAGAGGTAGCACTTGCACAACTTGAGGGAAGGGACACTGATCACAATGATCACAATGCACAGCTCATGGGTAACTGTCTTCACGAGGTGTCATCAAAACTGTGGTGAACACTGCTGGCCACTGCCATCCATCAGAAAGGCAGGCTTGTCAAAACATGACAGGTGTTCCTATCCACTGGATTTTGCACTGCCTGGCTTCTAGCTCTTCCTCAAAGTCAAAATGATCATGAGAAGGGAATGTTCTGCATAGGCTCAGGACATCAAGGCAGCCACGACAGTGCCTGTTTACATACTCATGAAAGACGACTTTTGGAACTGCTTCACAAAGTGATAAGAACAGTGGGATAAGGGTATGTGAGGGGCAGGATGTTGAGGTAGAAATATATATATATATATATATATTTTTTTTTTTTAAATTTAAACTTTTACCACAATTGTCAGTCTACCTTTTAAATTCTATGCAGCAGCTTTGGGGGCATGAGAGATGTTTCATAAATACCTTAAAATAAATGAGTGAATTTTATGTTGTAGTTGACAGAAAATACCAGTTACTTTATCACTGAATAATGAATAACAACAAGGCAATGCTTCTTTAGCATCTGTGCAGATCATCTGGAAACTCTTAAAAGCCCAGAGTGTTGGTCCCTGCCCCCAGGCCTCTTCGCTCAGTCGGGCCAGAGTAGGCTCTCTAAGTTTTTATTTTTAGGACTTCCCTAGGCAATGCTGGTGCTACAGGCCTGGGCCACACTTGGAGAACTGCTGCTATGTGGCATATAGATTGTGATGATGGTAATGGTGATCAGGGATAATGCTAGTGTCACTTTCTCTCTGCATTTCTTCATTCTATTTTTCACATGAGTGCTCCAGAGATCCCATTTTGAAGGTTGGTTCTAAACTTTATCTTGCTACAAGCTCCTTGATGTCTTGTTTCAGTGGCATAAGATGCAAATCCTTTCGTGTAGCGCTTAAAGCCTTCTGAAATCTTTGAAAGTGGCTGTCTACCTTACCCCAAGCATCCTTCAACCCTGGCTGAATCACCAATGGAACTCTCAGAAAGTCTGGATTCTTGAGTCTTGCTCCAGAGGCTCTGCATCCATAGATTCCTTTGTCTTTTTAAAGCTTCACAATTGTATTAAACCAACGTAGGGAATGCAGGCAAGACGATAGTCAACCTGAGTTCATAATTGCATAATCTTTCATAATAAAAAGAGAATGAGTAAAAATCAATGAAATAGGCAATAATCTTTAAAAAGTTATGATTAAGGTAATAAAAGGCAATTTATAGACTGAAATAAAAATGAAGACAAGAGTAAAATTCAGTTGAGAGCTAAAAATGAATAGAAAAGAAAATTAAATTTAGAAAACTGATCTTGGAGAAACTAATAGGACACAGTCTTTGATAAATATATTAAATTATGAAAAGAAATTTGAAAATTTTGGTAACATTGAAGATTTATTAGAAAATAGTTGTGATCAATGAATTAGGTGCTCACTATGTCCCACACAGAGGGCCTTGATGTGAAACAAAATAATTGAAAATCTCAGGCCTACTGGGATTAACTTTCTATGAATTGGCACATCAAACTATGTTAATCTACATGATGGGGGCAAGAAACCAACTGCATCTATTAAAAGGGATTAAAACATGTAAATAAAAGATCAGGAAGCTGTATCCCAACAACACATTAAAATTATCCAGCAATACAAATCCCAGGATTATAATGGTATTTAAGTATTAATAAATATATAGTGTAATGCATCAGATCAGTAAGTCTACTAATTTTAAGAATGTTGTTATCAGTTAATGCTGACATTTTATTCAATAAAATTAAATATGTGTTCTTGATTTTTTAAAAAGTCTTGGAATGCTAAGAATAAGAGGATATGTACTTAACTTGATAAAGGATATCTGAAATCAAGAGCCAAGCTTATACTTCATTGTGAGCTGGTGGAGGCATTCCCATTTAAACCAGAGACAGGAGATGAATTCTCACTGTCAACACTCTTATTTAGCATTGTCTGAAAGTTCAGGAAATGCAATAGACAATAAAAATAAGAATAACCAGAGAAAAGGGAGAGAAAATTATGGTTCTGGGATGGCACTATGATTAGACGCACCTTTGAAACTCAGCAACAACTAAATAATGTTTTGAATTAATAAGCAAGTTCATCACAAGTGAATGGCGACAGGATAAATATACAAGAATCGATGGCATTTCTATGTAACAGCAATAAACATGTTAGGAGATATGAAACTATGAATTACAGGGTGTGTGTGACATCTTTATAAAGAAAACTACAAAGCTTTATTGAGCAATACAGAAAAAGATTTGAATAAAGTAGAAATGTGCATTATATTCTTGGATGGGAGTATATAAAACAAAATGATGCTTTAGCCCCAAATTAATAGTTCTTATATAATTGCAATCAAAATCCAAACAGAAGTACCAGGTTGATTTGATAAAACCAAAATGTAAAAGTATAAAAACTTAAAATACTATGAAAAGTGGAAAATAAGCTATAGGGAGATGAAGTAAATGGAGTAATGCTTGTTCTAAAAGAAACTAGAATGTATCATGGTCATATAAGCAAGCAAGGTGGGTGCTGTCCTGAGAATTAAAGGTCAAGTCAAAGAAAGTTTGCTTATATTTCGAAGACAAGTCCTAGGCTATGTGAAGGTTCTAGGCAGCGTAGTTAGAACAGTGTATACCAGGATCTGGGATATTTTGCCATTACTCTACCAGATATTTTTTCCACAGCTTGTTCAGTGGAAAAGACAAGTATAATGAAGTGAATAGGAACAAATCATTTAGACTTTAGTCCTTGGGAAAAAATTGAGTCCTGTGAGCCTCAGTTTCCTCATCTATGGAATGAGGATAGCATTATACTTACTACTGGTAGGTGTTGGTGAGAAATGAGAGGGTGCAAGTTTATTGGCAGAGCTGCTGACCTGTGATGGGACTATTATATTTCATATGTTTTAATAAGAGAATCCTTTCATTTCAGTAGTCTGACTGGGAAACACTTCCCTGCCCCACATCTTTCTCTTTCACATCATGAGGAGCAATCTGAGAGTCTTTCCTCCCCCAGCTCCTCTTGCTTCAATCCAGCAAGTTATAACTTATCCCTGGTCAGGGGAAGGGGCTCTCTCTCACTGCAGGGTCAGAGATATGGATGCACCCCCCCCCATGCAGACACACAGGCCCGAGCATAGAAGGGCCACACTTGGCTTAATGTTCTGTTCTCAAAATCTCAAACTTCTTAATTTTTGAACAAGGTATTTTTATTTTGCACAACACCCTGCATATCATGAAGCTAGCTCTGTGCGTGAAGCTGTCCCGTCTTACCCATCCCAGGCAGTTTGCCAAGCAGTTATTCTCTCTGATAGAACCATGAGAATTCCTAGATGATGGAGTCACTGGGGAGGTTGCTTGTGCTGCCTTCATTCATGTATGGTATGAGAAACAGATTTTGCCTCAAAAAGCCTGCATCTTGGGAGACAGAGCTTAGGGGATCAGTCTGGTGCTAATAGGTAGTGTTTTGCTGTAGATTTTATGAGTCCCCATGTAGCTCTCCTCTTCTCTGCTGGTATTATCTACTACCTGACCTATAAGAGCAACCACCAGGTGTTGTTGTTATTGTTGTTGTTATTGTTGTTTTCCACAGAAGCTCTTCCAACAAAAATTCTGTTAAATGTTTTATTTCACTTTTTGTAAATTTCTAAAAGCCTCATTGCCCCATTTTGGGCAGCTCTGGCTCACTCAAACCTC
>NDGN011301597.1:0-22301 GCA_002564285.1 Tympanoctomys barrerae
TATTTTTTTATTTTATTTTCCTTAAACTAATTTAATATGTTTATATCTGGTAATCTGAACAATCTGAAGATAGGATCATGTAGCACAGCAACCATTGCTGAATTCCTCTTACTATCATTTCTATTTTTTTTTTTTGTTTCTATCACTATTTTGTATTCTTTAAAAATAATTATAGCTAGGAAGGAAAAAGGACAGGACTTCTTTTTTAAATTACTTATAAACTTTGGATAATTATTTCTTAGGAATAATCAAGATACACCTTCTAAAAAAGTATCCTTAGGATACACAGTGAACGCTTTTAATAAAGTTCTGATTCATACTTTGCACTACGCCTTGCAAGGATTTTTTGCTTTGCTATAAGAAATCTACCTCTTGCAATCAGTCAGTTGCAATTTAAAGATGAGCAAACTCTCTAAAAATATTTAAACTGATGATGTTTAACTACATCACTCACAAGGCCTCTTTGAGTTTTCAACTTCTGTCATGCTCTAACTATGAATTCTCCCATCTAAAGAAGAGGGACAAAATCAAGACTTAGGTGGCTGTAATACAAGTAAAACACTTCTCCGCACCTGGCTGCTCCTGCCCAGGCTCAGTCACCGGACACTCAAGTGCCACCTCAGCTCCTCCAGTCTCGGGCTCTGGTGGGACCACACCCACAGTCCTGACAGCCACGCGGCCCTGGTCTGACCAGCGGCCTCTCTCCCCCACTGCACAGGATTTGCTGCATGTGTGCGTGACCCAAATTAATTCCCTAAAAACACACTCCAGGTATTTTTTTGTTTAGTTTTAGGGGAGAGAAGGTTTCCTTCTACTTGGATAAAGACAATGAAAGCCTGTTACTTCTGTCATCCGACACATTGGGTCTACTTCAGAGTGAAAGGTCAGATCGTAGAAAGCAGGAGAAGGTCACAGAACAGGGAAAATGAGCTTCTCCAACCTACCACCCAAACTGGAGTTCTTGTATGGACTTCTGGCAGCGAGTAATGTCCTCTGATTTTTGTTCAGGTGAGCTAAGGCCTTCTCTTTTTTACTTAAAGCAGTTCATTTGGGTTTCTAAAACTTGTAACCCATGGAAACATAAGGAAGAGGTTTTTGGATTCTCATTATCTTCAGTTTCACAGCAGTAGCTGGAAAATGCCAGCTTTCCCACACAGATCCCCTCTCCTCCAAACTCAGCTTCTCCTACCTTGTTTGGCTGGCAGCAAAGGAGAAGCAGGCCAAGCGCACACACAGAATCCTCATTAAATACTAAGCTCCAGCTTTATCTGGCCATTTTGAAAAGAAAGCAACCTGTCACTTACCAAAATTATAATGTTTTAAATTGTCCACTTTGAAAGGTAACAGAAAATTTACCTCCTAGGCATAAACATTTCAAGGCACTATCTTTTGTGCCTATAAAAATTGAAACCAACCAACAAGGGATTGGTATGGAATTCTAATATATGTTATTTTTATACTGTTCTTTACAAACTCATTTTCCTGTCTGATTACTAGTGCTAAATCTGCCAGCTTTTGTCTTTTTCTTGCTCTTCTTTCCTTTGGTTCAGCTTTGAAATTTCTTTTTTTTTTTTTGTTCTCTCCAAATGTCTGAGATTTGGCTCAGTGGAGATAGTACTTTTTGAAACAATTCCATTGCTAAAAGCGGGTATAAACATATGTGTAGCATTTCAATGTTCATTTATCACTTGAGGATGTGTCCTAAGACCTATAAATAGGAAGCATGAACACAGCCATATGCACTGAAATTCATACGCAGAAGGCGCGCTGCGTGCTCTATGAGGGTTTTCTTTTCCAAGTTCCTAATGATGCTTCTCTGTGAAATTTTCATCAACTGTCATAAATCAAGCTCTGCGACTGCCACCGACTTAATAGAACTTTTAAATAATTCCAGCATTCCCGCAATGTCAAGAATATTCATCTACTCACCTCCTCTTGCGTTCTGCTCTGCAAATGTCAAGCAGCAAGCTCTGAATATGGTACTGTGAGACCAAAGACTCAAAGCACACACGACATTTCTCAGCACCACGCGCGAAGATGAGACTATGTATTGCAGGGCTGGGCACAGGGCGTGACATGGAATAAGGGGCTGGAATCAAAGCCCAAGGCCCATCCGCTTCCCACCCCTTCCCTTTCTTTCTTTGCTTGTCTAATGTTCCTGGGCTACACATCATGTCCTTTTCTACCTGGAGGGGTGACACATTTTAGAACAACTGTTCTTAACGTCATCTCACCAAACTCTCCTTTAGAACAGACTTATTTTATATAATTCCCCTCTGATAGCCTGACAAGAATTCCACCAAACAAATAATCCACCTAAAATTGATCTGTAATGTACAATAAAATGTAATGATAGTAAGTTGTAATACAAATGGCCATAAATAGGCAAATGTTTGTGCATGACACTTTTTTTTTTCAAAGAAAGGTAATGGCCTTTATTCTTTCTTTCTTTCTTTCTTTCTTTCTTTCTTTCTTTCTTTCTTTCTTTCTTTCTTAATGGAAGAAGTGTTTTTGTTTTTGTTTTGCTCTGTGCATGACACTTTTGATAAAAGAGAACTGAACAATAGTTGGGTGGTGGAATACCAACAGGGAATCCTCTCAGCTATAATAGCTGGAAACACACGATAATATGGATATGTTTTACTGGCAACTCAAATACCACAAGCTATGCTGCATCAATGGCAAGATTTCTTTTCTTTTCTTTTTCTTTTTCTTTTTTTTTTCTTTTTTTTTCTTTTTTTTTTTTTTTTTNTTGGTGATACTAGGGATTGAACTCAGGACCCTGCACTTACCAGGCAGGTGCTTATTCTGCTGAGCTATCTTCTCAGCCCCCAAGATTTTCTTTTAATGGTAAGAAACTATTGGTGCAGTTCAGAACAAAACTAAAGTTGTCTCTAGGCTTAGGTAGTCACTGTGTGCCTGCAAAATTCAGTGGTACTGAAATTCTTCAGCGATACTTCACTTACTTACAAAGTGGAGGCAGGTTCCAGTTTGGATGGCTATTGACATACCTTCTACTTACATAAATGTCTCGAGGGAAGTGCAAAATGTGCAGAAACCACGGCCCTCTCTCTAGAAACTGTGAACACCCGAACACAGCTCACTCATAAAAAAAATCTCCACAGAGCAGAGGGTGCTTCTATTTCTATTGAGATTTTTTAGGATTACACATTTAATTTCAAGCCACGTCTTCAGTTATAGTACAATATGTACCACCTGTCCTAACCAGTACTGTATGTGTCTCTACAGCATCCTCTGGCATGACTGTCAGCTACGATGAAGATGTCACAAGAGTGTACACGCATTCCTCAATATGCGTGGATAGTTTCTGGTTTTGAATTTGCTGAAACGGCCTTGAAATAGAGACCTTAATTACATGCTTAGCGGGACACAATGTAATAAGGTTCCTTTGCCAGATAATTGGAGCCCTGCAGCTACGCTCTCCTAGCTATTACACAGGACCAACAAGTCCTAAGATACAGAAAACACTTGACAGGTACAACTGGAACTGCATCTCAAAGTCAATTAAGAAAACTTCCCAATTAACATAAACACATATGACCTGTCTTTGTAATTCTCTGATTCATGACTTTTTGATCACCAGAACAGAGCTATTTTCAGAACTATGTTTATGTAAAGATTTATTTCCTTCAAGAGTTGATTACTTGTATGATGCTTAGAAAAACATGAATTCCAAAATACCACAGGATGTCTCTACTGTTCTTTTTTTCTTTTGAGCTTTAGAAAGCAAAAGAACATCACAATATGATCCCCTACCAAAGCAGAGACAATACCAGTGGCAAGAGTCTTGAGTGTAACAAGATATTTTGGAAGATTAATGAGCAATGACTTAGAGAAATAAATGGACATAGTAAAATAAAGACTAAGAGGAAAAGAAAGGCTAAACGTATTTGTTGGGAGTATTAATTAAGGCAGTAAACATTGTTCTATAACTTCAGGAAAAGAACAAAAGAAACAAATATTTCAAAAAGTTTTGGAATATGAAAAATAGCTTTCTCCATAAGTAAAGTGTCATAAATATATTAAACAAAGATTTGTCACCCATGGCTAAGAAATTAAGCTGAAAGGACTGGGGAGAGAGCTCGGTGGTCTAAGCGCCTACCTGGCAAGTACAAGGACCCAGGTTTGATTCCTGGCACTGCATGCTGTGCCTGCCACTGACACTGAATGAGGTGGCACATGCCTATAATTCACCACTGAGGAGGCTGAGACAGGAGGATCACTACAAGTCCGAGCTGCGTAGTGAGACTCTGTATCAATTAAAAATAAAAATAAAAATAATTTTATAAAAATTAAGCTCACAATAGAATTTAACACTCATGACATCCCAAGAAACATTTGCTGGGAGTCTCAATTAAGGCAGTGTATTATATTATTTTCTTCTCTATTGTTGGAATTTAGTGGGCTTCTTCTGATATACACTAGTTCTTTAGAAGTGAGTGTTTTTCTTTTCTTTTTTTGTGGCCGGTTCAGCCCACATGCCAGCACGACTTGTGATGCATGGGATGGAACTGTGGTCCCTAAGCGTATATAAGCAGGTGCTTCAGCCTGCTGAGCTATCTCTAACCTCCTACAAGTGAGTGTTTTGCAAATAGATGAATTTACACAAACCATTGATGATATTCTAGAGACAAAAATGCCTCTTTCTGAGAGTCTGCATTTTAATTCTTCTTCCAACTTAGATTTGTGTGGTTGGGATGGATTAAGCATGGGGCAAGAAAGAAAAAGGGGTAGAGGACCGTGAAATGTAACGCCAAAGGGATTTATCCATCCTAGTTTCTGAATACCAGTATCGTTCGTATATCCTTTTAATCACCCAGTGTGTGTGCACTCATGCATGCATGTGAGTGTGTGAGTGTGTGAGTGTGTGTGTGTGTGTGATGTGCGTGTGTGGCCACATTATTGTGCGTTCTGCACCCTTCATTACTCTCACACGCAAGGTGCTAATGTGCGCAATGGTGTTAACCTTTCCCTCTGCTGAGTGTGCAGCTGCCCCACCTCGCCGTGCGGCCAGTGCTTTTCTTAGCTTCAGATCTCACCTCAAAGGTCAGCTCTGTGGAGAAGGCCCTCTCTGAAACAGGGACAGCACCACTGCCATGACAGGGGCTGTGTGGCCATTCTTAGCCACGCTCTAGGGCCACGCCCCTTCACTTCCTGCGGAGCACTTAACAAGCTGCACTGCTGTTGCTGATTAAATTCCTGGTGGTTTTCTGGTGGTGTGGCTTCCTTCACGTGCAAGGTGCGGGAGGGTAAGGGTCCTGTCTGGGTTCTTTTCCATTCCTATACCAGGCTGAGATATCTCGTGACATAGAGAAGACACTCCAAAAGATCTTTGCTGAATAAACAGACTGAATGCAATTCTTCGGGTTTAAAAATCTTACTCTTCAGCTTGATGTTTACTACTTTACATTTTGTTCTTTGAATTTCCTTGGCTATCTCAACGACTAGTTTTCTCAAGTAGAAGCAATGTTTATACAAGTTTAGTTTTCTGTGTATAACTTGCAGTTCAACTTGGTGCCCAATTGATTTGGTCATTAAGTTTCCTTTGGGTCATTTGATGTCTGTGGTTTCACTGGCCTTTTCATTTCTACAGAGATTTCTACAGAGAAACTGTCACTACCTTAGGATACTCTCCTGTGATTACTCTCGTTTTATCTAACACCCAAAAATCTAGATTTCCAGAAAGGAAAAAACATGTATTTGTATGTATAACTTTTTAAGCACTCTGAGTATTGCTTTAAAAAAGTATTAACGTGTCAACCTACATTGTAATAAATTCTGTACAGATATGCAAGTTATGGCAAACCTTTGTCTCGACAAGTTGAGTCTCGCTTTGGTTCTATTTGGCCACTGTATGATCCCTTCATTGAAATATTACTCCTTTATTGTCTTGCGCTGGGACTCATCAGGTCCACTGTCAGACGGCCCTTGGTGAAATGTGAGTACATTCTGTTCTTTACCTCTCTCCAATGGCTCCTTCCAGTAAGTCTCCAAAAAATCAACTCATCATTGTTTACCCCAAAAGAAGTGATACCGCCCCCTTTCCATAACTCACTATAAGGATCAGGGAAGTGAACCTTCAGAATCTCACTGAGAGGTCGCGGGTGAGTTTTAACTGCCTAACTTAGGGCAACACAGTCCCAGTGTCATCTCCTTGTTTATATTTTTCTAGTCTTCTAAAGAAAGAAAATTTTATGGCTGACTTAATGAAATCATTGACTAAAACCAATTGAAATATTAATGTCTTCAGGGAAAAACATGACAAGAGACAAAAGACTGTAAAAATAAACGAATGTATTTCTTCTTGTGTGTGTGTGGTCAGCTCAGCCCACCCTGGGGGTGAGGTTGGTACAGCATGTGGTGCTGGGGATCAAACCGCAGTCCCTGTACCTGCCTAAGCTTGCCTAAGCAGGCACTGTAGACTGCTGAGCTATCTCACTGGCCCACAGGACTGTATTTCCAAGGAGGAAAACAAAGATGAGATTCAGAATCTTACGATACAGGTTCACTTCCTGACTTTGATGCATACTAGATGTGTGACATGGAGCAAGATTACTGACTTCTCTAATGATATTTTCCCTCATATTATGCCAAAGAGGATTTCTCACGTAATGATTAAAATAAGCACGAGTAGATGCCGGGCACTTAAATCAAGAGGTGTGCACTGTAACAATCTGTAACAGTTTGATAGCATTCAATTTTATGGGATAGTATAACAAATTATATTAAGCCAATCCTCTATTACTGGAAAAAAGTTTGAATGACAGTATCCGCTTCACAAAGAAGACTGAATGATGAAAGTCATCGCTCTGAATATACTGTGCAAAATGTGCTTGTTTGAATTTAAATATGAGTGAAATGTGTGTACTTTTAATTCTGTTGTTGATGTTGTTTATAGCCAGAGAGCTAAATTAATGTAAGCAATACTCTTCTTAGGGAAGTTTTTGTAGATATTAAGAAAATGGCACATGCTACAACTCTTGGGTTAGGGTTAGCCTGCAGCACTGCTTTTGGGCGACAAAACTGGGTTTCACCTTCAGTTCAAGTTTGGGAAACAGCCCATTGTAGACCCTCCGGGCTTCGCTGCCCCCAGCTTATCGGACGCCTGGGGTAGGATCAGTAGATCAGTAATGCCTGGCCTTGGCCACACTCTTGTATCTTCCAGGAACATGAAGACAGGTTCCTTGTGCTGAGTAGGGACAGGGGCAAAACTGTAGTATCTCCTCAGATGATTCTCATGGGAATTCATATGAGAAGCTTTGAATTCTTCAATAGTGTTTAGTATTCCAGAAGCAGTAAGTGGGAAATGACAATAATTTGGGGGATGGATCATGTTTTCTCTAAGTATAGACAGTAAGAGTCAAGGGCCCAAAACTTTTCTCATCTCAAAACTTAAAAATACTTTGCAGAAAAAAATTCAAAATAACATATGAAATGGAACAGGGCCTACAAAATAAGTGAGTTTGTGGGATACTTTATGGAAAAAAAAATCACCTATTAATACCATGGCCAATTACAGAATTCTATTATCTAGAATTACTTTAACACATGTACTATAAAATGCACATACAAACAATAAAAGAGTTTGCCAAGTTGCCGTTAACAACGCCGCTATTGGTGTACAACTTCATAAATGAGATTGCAAAGTCTCTGCAGCTATAAACAATTAGGATCTTCCTGAAGTCTTCATTCCGGAGGAGGGAAGTGTGTACTGCGGGCAGCCACTGCATGAGGCTCGGCTGCGCTTGGAAAGCTGCCTCCATGCTGTTCTGGGAAGCAGGAATTGCTCTCCCTTCTGATTATTCCAAGTTCTGTGCTCCAGAAGACAGACACCATCTTCTGGGGCTTTCTAGGGCAGATGTGGACATTCTACTTCTAAACTCACTATATCTACAACGCATAATCTGTGACATCCCCGGGCTCTTTTTCTAACTAATCTCCACCACACATTCATTCTTACTTTTAGCCACCACTTGAAGCCAGCCACGGAACACTTACGTGGCTCCGTGCATACCAGGCTGGAGATTCAAAGACCCAGAGGGAGAGGAGCATCGGAGCCGTATGCTTTCTAAGGCACTGAGGTGACTGAAAAATATTTTGGAAAAAAGCAAGGAAAATCAGACTGAGCAAGCTATAAAAGCAGAAGAGTGACTCAGAGACAGAAAACCAGATCTTGTTGGAGACAGAACGGCCCCCGGGCTGACAAGGGCGGCTTAACTGGTGAACACACAGGAGGAACGCGTCAGCCAACTGAGGCTCCGTTCAGCTTGGAAGTGGAGGAACACTAAGGTCACAGGGGTGGACAGGAACAGGGATAAGTGCTGACTCAGGAGAGCGTGCCTTGGCACGCAGACCTGGGACGCCCCCGCTGACGGGTACCGAATGCCTGGGAGACACAACCCGGGTCCTTCCCTCAACCCTGGTGTGCTAAGTGCTGGCTTCCCACACTCTCTCAGTGCCTGTGCTCCGGTTTCCAAGCCAGACGTGCTGCCGTAGTAGACTCGTTTTATTGTGCCTTGTCACAAGGGCTCACCAGAGATGAGTTAATTCGGAAGTCCATGGGGCAGTGTTGGGTATCTCTTCTTCCTACAGGCCCTCAAGTGCTTTGCATTCACAACACAGGAGTTGGCGAACAGTTTCTGAAACAGGTCAGATAAGGCGTGTACAGGGCTCTGGGGACCATCAGGTGTCCTGCAGGCCCTCGGCTTTGCTGCTGTTGTATAGAGCCGGCCCAGATGATACACAAATGAATGAGTGTGGCTGTGTTCTGCTAAAGCTTTTCATAGGCAATGAAAGCTTGGACTTGTGCATTTCTAGCTCCCGCAGTTTTGGGAATTTTTATCTGTCACAAGACTGTATTGTTCTTTTGATTTCCTTTCAACTACTGAAAAGTGTAAAAGTCATTCCCAGATTGTGGCTATACAACGACAGGAGGGACAAGGGCTTGATTGGTCTCCCAGGTCACAGCCCACGAACCGTGGTCCTCAGAGGCGGCACACGCACACACTTCCGGGCCTGCTCCACTGCGAATGCACTCCCGCTGCCGTTCTGTACATCAGCCCCTGGACGTCGGTCACCAACAGCCCGGACGCTGAAGTAAGTTCACTTTAGGATTCTGAACAAGTCAGGCTGTTTGACAGGCCCATGTGGCTGAGCTCTAGATGCGGAGCAGGGGTGAACGTGCTAGACGCAGACCTGAGGAGGGAAGCAGCTGGTTTTTCTCACAAGAGACAGCTTCTGTGATCTCACGCCGTGAACTCTCAGTTAGGGTCAGTTCTGTCAGCCACTACGTGCGGTCCGTAAGCTCCCGAAGAGCACCTAATACGCCAGCCAGTCATCGGAGCCAACTGCTGGCCATGTGAGATGGAGCCAGCCCAAATGGAGTACATTAAAACAGCACAGGAACCCAAAGACAGTACGAAAAAAAAGAACATAAAGTATCTCACTGATAATTGTTCTATCATGTCAAAATAATAGTGTTTGGGGTATAATGCTTTAGACACACTGCATTATGAAAAAATAATTTTACTTCTTGTTTGCTTAATGTGAACAATGGGAATCTTAAAAATGCTGCATAGGACGCTCAACATTACATTTCCTTTAGGTGACGTGGTTCTGGAGGTAGGAGGGACAGGCACAGGGGTTGGTAGCAGCCCGCGGCACATGGAAGAGGAAGGCCAGAGAAGGAAAATCCATACAATCTGCCTACTTCCTGCTCTTTCCTGAGAGCCCTACTGAGTTTTCCAGTCACTCTCTCAGCAATGGGATGTCTCGGATCTTTTTTGCCACAGCCTTTCCCACAGATTTGGGGCACAGTTATAGTGACAGCGATAGTCACCTGAGTATATGCTCCTTCTGTGTCCTGGGAGAGAAAAACACCTAAGTTAATTATACAGTACTTTCAGACTCTAAGCTCTCCTCCAGGGTAAGAGTAGAAATATTTGGCAGTGCAGAAAACTAAAGAAAAGAAAGCCTTAAGCACTCTGGTCCTGGCCCATGACTTTGTCTTTGTCCGCATTGGCTGGCGTCCTTGCTGCTTACGTGCGCTTCCCTCAGTCTATCCTTCAGCTTTGTGTAGATTGATGCTCCAAGTTATTCTTTGGTTTTGATTAGTTGGTACTAAGTCCCTGAGCCACTATGATTCACCGAACATTCATTCCCTCTGTGGTCTGTTGTCCGGACCAGTGTCTACCAAAAAGACAGGAAAAGTAAATTTTCAAGCTCACAGTTTGCCTTGCAGCTAAGAGCTTCCATGTGACTCTGTTTTGATCACAAAGACATTGGTAGAAATTTCTGGAAAGGAGCATTTTCCCTAAAAGCCTAAAGCCTTGCTAGGGGGCCTGTGGTCCCTTTGCCACTTAACAGCAATGCCGCCATGGGTCTGATGATGAGTGGCCACCTGGTCACTGTGTGAGGACAGGGATGAGGGGATCACAGTACGGCTGGCAGGGAGACAGCCCCAGGTCCTGGATGACACTGTTAAGGCTGACTTCCTCTGGGTGAGAAAAAGAATGGGTTCTGAAGTGCTTTTCCTCCTAAAAATATCTCAATGACTGTGTCTCTTGTGTGTCTTTCATCGAAATGTCTCTTCCTCTGATCTTGCTTTTCTCTTCTTTGAGTCTTGCCTCATCAGATTCAGAATTCACAGGCAGGGTTGACAGAGGTGAAGTGCTGGCCAGCAGGAGCGGTGGGAGCCATGGTCCTTGCCACATGAAACTCGGCCTCTCACCCACCCCCCCCAGCCCGTGACATCTTGGGCCAACTACTCTGCCCAAGAGGAGGACGGCTTTCTACTGTGCAAGCACCTGCCCAAACCCTTGGCCACAAGGCTGAGGACTATAGAGAGGTCAACACTGCAGCTGGAATGGTGGAGGCAGGAGAAGGCTGTCTCTGTTGGGATGATGACCTTCCCCTTCCCTTTGGTAGACCCTTGGCTGCCTCAGAGCCCATGGCAGCTCTTTAAGAAATACCCGTTCTCTTGTATTCTATAGCCAACCCACACTAGCCTGCCATCCAGTAATGCCAGCAGGCTCTGGTTAGAAAGCCTTCCTCCACAGATACGAAAAAGAGGCCTCCAGTCCAAAACAAGCCAAGTCTCCAAAGGAAAATTGAATAGATGCCCAGGCAACAGAACAGAGATACATGGACTCAGAAAAGGAAAATACCTTTGTCCCCTAGAGCTGTTTACTCAGACACTTTTAATATAGCTAGATGACCCTGGGTGATGTTGGTACTGCTATACCTCCGTTCCTGTCTTTCAGCACAATGCTATCTTCCGAATTTTTTTTCCACAATATCTTCATTAGGCAATAAGTACTTGGGGTATTTTGGGGTAAAATAAACTTCTTTTGTTTCCTGTACAAAGCCACATGGAATCCCACGTGGAGAGAACAGGCTCAAACACATCCCGCTGCCAGGGAACTTCGTGAGTGTTTACCTGCCTACACCCTGCACGTTTTAACTGGTTAATTCATCTGAAAGTACAAATCCATTTTTTTTTTCCAACACAAATGTGACAGTGCTGTTTTCCATGGAGTACATATATAAGCACATAGATAAGATTTTAAAATCTGTACTGTTATTTTAATGTCTCTGTGTATAGTGCTTTGGAATTCACCATTCCCTTCTTTTAAATTGTTTAAATCATTATTTATTAATCTGGCACAGAGTCTCAATATGCAGCTTGGACTCGTACTGATCCTTCTGTCTCAGCTTCCCATGGCACTGGGATTACAGGCATGCGCCACCACACCCGGACTCAGTCACCTGCTCAGCACACCCTGGGGGCAGGGCCAGTGAGGCATGTGGGGCCAGGGATCGAACCCCGGTCCCTATGCTTGCCAAAGCAGGTGCTTATTCCACTGAGCTATCTCACCGGCCCTATCTCTGCAGTATTACAGCCAATCTCTTCACATCACCACCCCAAATTCTCACCGGAGTCTCTACTCTATATGTCTGCTGAGGAACCCTAGACTCCAACCATCTGTGGCTTCTACCTCTGCTTCTTTCTCCCAACCCCTCCACCTGGGATAGCCTGCAGCAAATCTAGGCTGCACTCCTGATTCATTCCTGGCATAAGCTTTTAATAAAAAAAAGGGGCATCAGTGTAGGCTCTGTAGACACAAACGGAGATAATGAAGAAGCTGGGAGTCTGGAAAGACAGTAAGCTAATGGGTGAGTTATTAAATAAAAAACCCATGTGAGCATTACATTGAAACAAAACAGGTGACAGATGGATGAGGAGCCTTTGTGAAGATTTCCCATGAAATCTGGACTCAAGAGCTCTCTCCTCACTGATCCCAGGACCTACGCCTTATATCCTAGTATTAGAAACTCATCAGAGCAAGCCAACCTGGGGAGTGTGAGTGCCTGGAGTGTGCACATGTGCACATGCGTGTGTATGTTGGTGCGATTGATCGGGCTGGGCAAGGAGCCCAAGGCCACTTCAGACGCAGCTCTGTCCCACTTCTCTGGGACAAATGAAAGGAAAGCGAATGGATCCCACAAGAACCAGTTGCCAGCCAGAAGGACAGATGACGTCAAGTAGAAGTTCAGTCAACACCGCTGAGACCAAGACAATTTTAGCAATCAAGACCATTTTCACTCCTGTTCATTGCGTACCAGTTCTCAGCTGGCTCTAGTACTCCACAGTTCCGTGTGGTAAGAACTCAGGGTTCAAAGATCTGAAAAGATGGCCTTCGTGTCCAATTGTTCATCTGGCTGTCGTGTACTTTGAAAACAGCACTAATATTCCATCTTGCAGAGGAACAGACTGTCAATTCCTAGGTCAGCGCAAAAGCAAAATCTGGAGTAGGTCTGGGGACTTGTAGATCTTTTTTGAGCATAGAGGTTGTTGTCCCCTTTAGAAAGTAAAGTGTAACATCAAGACTTACAAGGTGAGGTTTAAAATAATTTTTTTTGTATTGCAAAATACTGCAAATGCAAGTAACAATACGGACCCTCAGATGAAAGCAGCTTCACCCTGGAGAACTCGAGTGTGGTTTGTCTAGCAGGGAAAGGGCTGTGGAAGGCCATAATGACACTTATTTGCACACAATTAAAATACAGGGGCTGGGGAGATAGCTCGGTGGTCTAAGGACACAAGTGTGACCCTTGGCACCGCATACTGTGCCAGCCACCGAAAACAGGCGTGGTACACACCTGCAATCCCATCACTGGGGAGGCTGAGGCAGGAGGATCCCTGAGAGTCCTAGCTGCATAGCAAGACCCTGCACTGAACAAACAAATAAATAAAAAGAAAAGATTTTTTTTAGAAAACAAATTAAAAATACAGGAACGAGAAGGTACCTCTGACTGGAATGTTAACTGGCATTAAGAAATGCAGCATGTTCCTGAGGCCACTGTAACAAACCGTCTCAATGGTGGTATGTGAAAGCAACAGAAATATGCTGTCCCATAGCCTGCGGGCTCAAAGTCTGAGAAGGCGGAAGCAGCCTGTGCTCACTTTGCAGTCTCCCGGAATAAACGCGTCCTGCCTCTTCCTAGTTCCCAGCAGGTCTTGACCTCCCTGCACACTCCCTAACATGGGACTGCAGCACCCCAATCTGTCTCTCCTTTATATTCTTCCCCCTGCTCTTTTTCAACAAGGACATTGGTTCCTGGACTCAGCACCTGCCTTCTTAGCAACTGCATTAACGCGCCCCAAGAACTCCATTGCCAAATAAGGTCAATTAGAACTTTCTGGATTTGGGGACGGGATGTTATTCACCTCGGTACAGGTTTCACATACCTATGTTCAGCGAAACTGTGAAAACAAGGAAACCGTGGGAAAAGCACTGGCCACAGGGCTGGGCCAGGCTCCTCCTTGGCCACCTTTCACCTGGGAGATGCTGGGCACATTATGACTTAGCCTGTCAGGCCCTGGTTGTCCTCATGGCGAGGTGGACTTCCTACAACGAAATTGCTGAATCCATGGAGATTACTTACATGCCCTATAGTCAGAGTAAGTGACAGTTTATAATTATTGTCACCTTGTTCTGGAATCTACCCTACTTGTGACTGACAGGGTCATATTTCCAAAAGACAACTCTGATGTCATTCTCTTCTTTAAAACCGCACATGGCATGCAACAATCCTTAGATAAAGTAAGTTCTCAGCAGGTGCTGTACCTCCTACGGTGTAAGCCCATATCCCTCTTGGTCTCCCACCCCTCCCCCAGCACGCTCTAAGTCCCAGGTGCATACAGCAAATGCGTGGCTTCCGTCTCCTTGCCTCCGTGCATACAAATCTCCAACTCCAGAAGGCCCAGATTCCTTATCTACGCTGTGAACACTGGCCCAGACCTGGACAGCTCTCAGGGGTCTGCTCCCTAAGAAGGCTTCCCAAAGCCTCAGCAAGAGCGAAGAGCCCCTCGTTTCGGCTTTCTTAGAGGAACCACCACCACATTGCCTGGGGACTTATTTATGCATTTATTTTTAATGTATGTGGTACAGGGTCTCACTACTCAGCTCAGACTCAGAGCGATCCTCCTGTGTCACCTCCCCAGTGCTGGGATTACAGGTGTGGGCCACCACGCCAGGTCTCGGAGGCCAGCTTGGTGCACCCGGGGGTGGGGTTAGCACAGCACTGGTGCTAGGTGGGGACTGTGTTTTAGCATGTCTACTGTGTTCCCTGAGCCGAGGCCAATGTCCTATCAGTTCCTACAGCTCCCAGGAGGTTAACCACACGTGGTTTGGACTGAGAAGCCCTGTGCTCTGCCTTTCCACCAGCTACACCGCCTCGGACAAGTTACTTAACATGAAAGCTGAAGTGCTAAGCCAGGTGACCTCCTGGATTGAGTTACTGTTTCTGTGCATCATGCCAAAACTCTATTAAAGGACACTTAATAAATGCCTTTTAAAAGTTCTAGTTGATGATCACAACTGGGAAAGAAAAATAATAACCCATGAGCCTGTAGTTTGTTGCAGCCTTAAATTAAGAGCTGACCACTCTTACACCTGTGGTGTAACTTTTTTTAATGTTTGGCCCTGTCTTTCCCCTGCTGACTTAGCTCAAGTCCAAGAGGTACCTGCTCTCCTGGGACTCTGGTGAGCCTCCTTCTCAAATAACTTCCTACCAGGAAGAAGCATGAAGGCCTCAAGGACAAGGGAAGTCTCCTGCAACTCTGACAGCTACCTCCTTCTCCGGATTGCACGTGCACAGACACACGTACACACACGTGCACACCCCCGCTGGACACACCTCTCTGCACATTCAGGTATGCTGCTGCCTATGTCCTTCCTTTCTGGCTGTGAGGTGCCAGGTGCCAACCCTTCTGAGCACTCTGGACCCACCTCTGCTGGATCTCCCCAGGGTGTGGCTGTGACCTACTATCTCATCAACACCTGCCTCCTCCTGAGGAATTTCCTTGGAGTCCAAAGATGCACTAAACAGCTCAGCCCAAATCAAACAGCAAGAGTCTTACACGGCTGTTTCTACATTATATATATATATATTTTTAATTTTTTATTTATTTGTTTTTTGCCTGTGTTGGAAACTCATCCAAACCTTCTAAGAACAGTCTAGGATAGCAATCTCAGTTTCAGCACCCACATACTCACTGAGACACCTCAGTACGAGGAAGGGCACTCTCTGCACGGGAATCGCTCTCACTAAAGTCAGCTATACCCTCTTTATCGACAAAGTTGATGGATATTTTCAGAGAAGCTGTTATTAGGGTCTCCTCCTCTATCCTCCCATAATCCGTCCCTTTGTTCTGAAAACTAAACTTCTCCGCTTTGGGATAAAACTCTTAGGATTTTCCTGGGAGACCTCTGATTATTTTATTGAATTTCTTTTTCAACAAAAGTGTCTTCTAGCTTTATGGAGGTATTGGGGACAAATATAAATTATACCTATTCACAGAAGGTAAGAGGCAGTTTTGATATATGACCATATCGTAGGACAATGGCCACAATCAAGCTAGCTCACCTATCTATCACAGCAGTGTTTGGTGCAGCAAGATTAATAGCCCACTTTCTTGGTAGCTTTTATTCATACAATGCATTGTTACAGTTGTAGTCCCCTAGCTGGATGTTAGGGCTCCAAAATGTGGCATCCTTCACTGCATTTTCAGCTGAACAGAAATATTACAAACGCTGGTCTCTGTCGCTCACATCTTGGGCCTGTTATTCTTCCCCGTTCTTATCTTTGAGGCTGTCCTTGAAGGCTGGCATCTATTTTCAGGTATTTTTTCCTTCCCACAGGAATCATACTTCTCAAACTGACAGATCTTCCTTGACCTTCAGAATTGATTATCTTACTGCCATTTGGATTTCTCCAACTGAATGTTCTGCGGGGAGTTAAAATCCAGCTGTTTAAAAGGCGAATCTACTCTCTCTCTCTCCCAATCCTCTTCTTAGATTTGTCTCTTCCAAGGGCAGAGTGATCGGCCGAGCCCAACACAGGTGTGTCGGGGCCGGAATTCGAGGCGGCTCGCCCGGGCTGCATCTGAAACAGGCTCTGTGTAATCCTGGAGGAGAGAAAACAGCACTGGAAACAAATTCTTCTGGCTCCAAGGGAGGACCCCAAGGCCTCTCTTGCCTATATGTGCAAAACCAAGAGCACATCTTGTGTCCTAGATAAGACATAATAGTCCTAGGTGGCACTATTTGTTTTCCTCAGTGAAGATGGCAACAAATGACTGCTGCATCCAGAGACGGAGGACCATGCGGGAGAGGTGAGCATTAGCGCGCTTCTTGGGCTCTGGATGCAGGCTTCAGCTCACGATGCCCTTGCCTCATCCAGTTAAGCACTGCTTTCTTAAAACCTTCTCCCTATGAGCTATCACTTTCTTAAGCCAGCCCTTCACCACCTATGTTTTTTAAAAATTTCAACAATGGTTGTTACGTTGTATATTGTTATCTTCAAGTTATTCAGATTACCAGATAGAAGCTTGCAAAGTAGCTCAGAATATTGAAGTGTGGAAAAAATTTAAGCATTAACTGCTCCTTTCAATAGACCAGCAGAAATCATTGCTGCAATTATCCAAGCTATCGTGTGTGTACACATACGTACTTATGTTTCCTTTCCTTCTTTCTTTTCTCCCTTCCCTAACCCCAGTTGTTCCTTTTCTTTGTATCTTTCAGATTTTATTTAGTCTTTCAGGTTCTTACACTAGGAAACAATACGATACTCACACGTGTGGGTCTGATTTATTTCCCGTATGAGCTTGGTCTCTAGCATCTTCTGAGGACCGCCCTAACCTCTTTGACACGATTCTCACAAGAAGTGTAAAGAAGGGACTTAGGCTTGGCACCTTAGGCAGCCCTTCCCAAGAAGAAGCAATTCCGGCCCTTTCTACCCTTGCTTCCGACTCATGGCATTGTGCAGACAGCAGCCAGGACTGAGTTTGCCCCTTGGACTCAGGCCATCAGCGTCGTTTTGGGTACCTTCCTCTGGCCTCCTCCCCTCTGTAAGTCCTCCCCATCTTCCCCAAGCTCACTTAAACCACATCAAGACACCCTGCATGTGGCACCCATGCCTGCTGGCTTGCTTCCACTGGGAGCTGTTCTCCTGTTCATTTCTGCACCCCTCTCACCTCCTCCTTCCGCTGAACCATAAAGTTTTACTCCTTTTCTTTAGCATCCACCGCAGTTCTCAAAATATTATTAATACTCCGTAGACACTAGCTAGCTGAATAAGTGCATTCCAGGTCTCCCACCAATTTATTACGCGCCAGGGAAGGTCTCAGATTTTCTGGCACTCAGTGATTTCATATAAAGTTCAGGAGCTGAACTAATCCCTTAAGTGTCCCTTTCAGTTCCAACATTCCACGATGCTTCTATTACAGCTGTTGAAAGAGTGTAATGGTGTGAAAATTAATTTCTAATAATCAGCAATTACTACCAAAACCTCTCCTGATTTCATCAGTCGACTCTTCTGCATATAAAGTGTTCAACTTAAAATACCCGAGTAAGTTCAGAGATCTCCCATCTTACTGTGTTTGGGGTAAACAGCATAATTCACATCCATGCAGGTTCTTTATGAGAGGGAGGCACGGTGATGCATACGTGTCCTGTTATTTGAGAGGCTGAGGTAGAAGGATCGTGAATCTGGGGCCTGCCTGGGCAACTTAGCAGTCTCAGTGGTTTTAAGAAGTCTAGAGATACGGGGAGATACCGCTCAGCAGCTCTGGTTCAGTTCCCAGCACTGTCAACAGGAAGCTGAATTGTAGAAATTCATTAAATACCACAGAGTAGGCAAAGAATGATCCTTGCATTATGACTGTATTGGGCTGTGATAGATGCTGCTTTTCTTAACCTTGTATTTTCGTACTGTTAATTTAATATTGTAGGTCATGTTTCCCAGGTTGAGTCTCACCCCGTACTTAGGAAGCAGATTTTTTATAAAACTTTTAAACAAACTTTTCATTTTGGAATCCTTCTGGGTTACAGAATACTTGCAGAGATATTACACAGAGTTCAGTCCACCCTGTCTTAACTTTCCCCCATGCTTATCATCATGAATGAACAGGGTGATGTGGTATCATTAATGAATAATTAATGTCATAATTAATGAACATATATGGATATGTTACTGTTTAAGGCTATACTTAATTCACACTTCCTTAGTTTTAACAATGTCCTTTTCAGTTTCCAGATCCCATTCAGGCGTCCATCTGACACAGAGATGATACCTACGTCTTCTCAGAACACTCCTGCCTCTGACAGGCTCTCAGGTCATCCTTGTCTTGACGGCCGTTGTGGTTCTGAAGAGTTCTACAGTGAGTGTTTTGTGGACTGTCGCTCAGTTTGGGGTTGGGAAGACTGCTGTCATAGAGCGCCGTGTTCACTACAGCATATCGAGGTGGCATATTGTCGGTATGACACACTGCGATGACATTGACCTCGATCGCCCATTTGGTACTGTTCGGTACAGGTGCTATTTGCTAGGTTTCTACTGTAAAGTTAGTCTTTTCGCTCCACCAAGAAGCACTCTTTGGCAGGAATGGCTGTCTGTCTCTCTCCTTCTGCCTCTGCCTCTGTCTTTGGTCTCTGTGTCTGTTTCTGTTTCTCTCTGTATTTCTCTCTCTCTCTCTCTCTCTCTCTCTCTCTCTCTCAGAATTAAACAAATTTATATTAAGCATACCAAGATAAGAACAAAATTCACATGAAACATCTCTGGCGTGCTGTCCTGGCCCTGCCCCTGGGACGCGCTGAGACTGGGATTGAGACTGAGTGTGGTGGCGCATGCCTGTAATCCCAGTGCTTGGGAAGCTGAAAACAGGAGGATCACTAAGAGTCTGATCTGTGTAGTGAGACCCGGTAGACCCTGTACTAAATACATAAGAAAAAATTCACATGAAGCAGAGATGCGGACCCGGAGCCCAGGGGCATCCCATTCCCCACTCTGTTTCTACTCTAATTCTTTCATAAGTGCAGCTCCATCTCATCAACCACAGCAGAACACAATGTGCAGAGATAAGTACAATTAACGGTGCATTTCAATACATTTTCACAAACTATGTGAGACCAATATCAATGCAAGAAACACAACGTCACCAGCCATCCGGGAACACTCCTCACGCTTCTTGCTCCTTGACATTGTGTCCTTTTCACCCCAGGAGTCCAGGGTCCTGAGGTGTAAAAGCATATGCAAGCCTTGCTGTGTTTGGAACTTAGCACAAGTAGACTTTGCTCATGTTTGCAGTACCATCTGGCTTCCCGCACTCAGTATTTCTTTGGGGGATGGAGCCAGAGGGGCAGTTCTCCAGGTTTCGGGGATTGAACTCAGGCCCTTGCACTTGTTAGGGAAGCGCTTATTCCATTGAGCCATCTCCCCAGCCCCATGAATTCCATTTTTAACAATGCATTTTTTTTAGCTATTAAAAGAACTGTCCAAAGCAAATCATGAATGTAAAATTTTATAAATTTAGATAGTGAATAGTATCTCCAATATATTACTTTTATTTGTATATTTAATATTTTGTTTTATAAGGTGTAACATTATTAAGATAAAATCTTGGTGATACGTGACACCATCATAAAAGGTATTTTTGGAAACTGAGCTCAATTTTAAGATCTCTTCTTCAAAAAAATTTCAGTGTGGTAAGGACACAGACACTATCCTTTTAATAAAGACAAGCTTCTCTGCTAGCTTCCGAGGCCCTAGGAGAAGATTCCCTTGAACATTTCTCCTGGTTCCATACTGGTGTGTGTTTGTCTGTTTGTTTACTTTTTCTGAAAGCTGCAATATGGTGAGGTCTATTTTAAAAGCAACACTGTCTTGTAGCCTACCCAGCAGCAGTTGGCAGGTAAATGCAGTAAAGATACTTCACTCCTTCTCCACAAATCTAGGAGAATTTAGAGGTGCTTTCAGATGACACTGTACCACACAATAGAAGCATGCTATTTTTTCTACTCCTGTCATTATGCAATTTTAACAACCAGGATGCAGGTGAGGGATTGCCAATATCCTGAGTAAACACATAGGTAAGATTGGCAGACTACCCATATCTTTTCTTTGCTTTTTTTTTTTGTTTGGTTTTTGGTTTTAATTTTGAGACAGGACTTTGCTGTAGCTAAGGCTGGTCTTGAACTCACAGCAGAGCCCCAGCTGGCCTCAAACTCCGGCCTCAGCCTCCCCAGTGCTGGACTACAGGCATGCACCACCACACCCAGAAATATCTACGTCTTCACTGAAACAATTTTCAGTTCTACAAAGCCATTTATTTTATAAGAAAAAAATGCTGCTTAGCATATAAATCCAGGTGACTATTTACAATGAATTATGCACAAATATTATAAACTGGTCCACTTGCTAAAGTTAGTTAAATAGTCTTTTAAATAATTAGCTTTAAGACTTTCCTCATTGTACTTCATCATAATATCAGTTATTATAGGCTCCTTCCATAGCAGAGTGGAATTTTATGTATGATCTTTTGTAATACTGCATTACTGTATTGCTGTATTAGTGAATGGTTGAATAGATCAATAATATTCAAAACTATAGATGTGCCAGGGAAACTATATCTCAAGATACAGAACTCATTAATTTAGGGCCAAATCACACAGCACAATGTATTTCACAAGCCCAGAATAACAGCGATCCCAAATTGTACCATGAAAGGGTCAAACAAGTTCTTATTCTGAGGAAAATGACCATAATATTTTGGAGTTATGAATCCTTTTAAAATTTGCTGTAAAATATGGGCTACCTCACCAGAAAAAAATATACAAAACCATAATTTTTATAATTGTTTGCTATCCACTAAGTACTCTTCTCATACATAGATCCTACCCTCTCCTTTTTTATCTTTTCCTCCTGCTTCCATCTCTGGAACTATTAAAATTTTTCTATCAAAATTATATCTTATTTTAGCAAAGTCTGAAAAGCAAGTTCTTATGAATAAATTGCTTTGCTCAAGCGACTTCTATTGCAGGTATCTGAAGTGTATAACACGATGTGTTGATATTCTTATGCACAGTGAAGTGCTTACAGAATCACATAATTACTGTGTGTGCGAAGCATCCAAATATGAAAAATGTGTTTGTCATTCTAATACAAATCCAAGCCACAATGAGATGCCACCTCACACCTGCTAGGATGGCTGGTACATAAGAGACAAGAAATAACCGACAATGACAAGAATGTGGATAAAAGGCAATCATGTTGGTGAGAATGTAGAAGCCATTTAAAAATGAATAAACAATACTTGAGTTTCCTGACAGATTAGATATCTTCTCATTCTTCAATCCTTTGTTCAAGGTAAACTTCACTCAAAGTCAAAATGTATTAATTGTTGTTGTATTTAATTAGCAGAAATGAACAACTCACTGTCTGAGACCAACTCAGACTTGGAGATCTGCTTCTACCTGTCCACCTCCTCTCCCCTCCTACTGCCGTTCACCACATAACCTGCATGCAACCACGACGGCCTTTGCTCCTGCAGGAAGCTTTCCACTCCTTCATCTATCCCTCCTCTAAGTATGCAGGGTCATCTTTCAACATATCCTTTTTATGCCATTCTTTGGTTATAACCCCTTCCTAGTGCCACTTGTAGGTTGAAAGACTCTTGGGGCCTGAAGAGGTTGCACATGTATTTACATGTGTGAATTTTGACGTAGTGTTTTGCACTTTAGGGACCAACAGGAATTCATGGATGATAAAATGAACAGATGACTCTTTCCTGGAGTGGTATATTTGTTTTGATAAAGCTCCTATATGGGTATTCTCTTTACCATCTTGTAAGATGATGGGTGAAAAAACTGAGAAGTCAGACACTAAAGAGAAGAAACCCAAAGCCAAGAAGGCTTCTGCCAGTGGCACTGGTAAAAAGG
>NDGN011301631.1:0-25789 GCA_002564285.1 Tympanoctomys barrerae
ATAAGCACTTCCCTGGCAAGTGCAAGGGCCTGAGTTCAATCCCCGGTTCTGCCAAAAAAAAAGAAAGTTTATTTTGTTTTTCCTCAAATTAAGTATTGTGATATCATATTTCTCTATGTTAATACTTCAAGTAAATTCAATTATGAACATTGATACAGCAAATTACCTGTTTAGTTATGTTAATGGTTGCCATGAAATTTGATTAAATACAGTTTCATATTTTGCTCAGATTTTTAAAGAGCAAAACTATAAAGATCATGTCATCTGTTGGATAATAGGAAAATTAATTTGCACATATTTTGATCATATTATTATTAAAAATACACATGAAACATTTGAACATAGCTTTAAATCATTACTATAAGGTTTCTTTTATGATGCAGTGGAAGAAACCATGTTGAATAACAAGCCATGTTATTTAGAGAAAATACATGAAATTTGTTTTTGTTTTCCTTGTCTTTTTTCATTTATTATCCTTTTTTTAAAGACAAATATTTACTTGAGGGACAGTATGCCAGTAACTGGTATGACATGACAAGCAGTATGTATTTAGAAAACCAGAATGAAATACATGAAATTTGAAAGAAATTTAGAATTTTATTTATTTATTTTTTTTAATTTATTTATTTTTTTCCAGAATGGGGGTTTGAAGTCAGGCCCTTGCACTTGCTAGGCAAGCACTTATTCTACTGAGCTATCTCCCTCATCCCTGAAAATTTAATATTAATTATCAGATTTAGTATTTAAAGTTCTAGCACAGGACAACCAATCCAAAACACATAATTTGTAACTGGACTCTGAATATCACTTTAAGGAATTGCTTTTTAAAAAAGCAATTGCTTAAAGTTTTGAGAAGTACAATAACTTAGGTCCATTTCAATAAGGCATAACGTGCACTTATACATTTTTCATAAGAATGCCCACGTTGATTAGTCTATGACATTTTATTAAAACACCCTTCATGGGTCTTGACGGTATTAGAGAAATAATTTATGGCCAGAGAGTTTGTAAGTACATTTTAGAGTAAGAATTAATACAGCCAAGAACATTAGCACTTTTAAGTAAATTACACATTTAGTGAGCTAAATGCCACTGAATTTGAGTAGGCTCAGTTATCATCTGATAGTATTTAACTCTGTATAATGGCCTAGACTGAGTGTAGAGTATTTTCACAAATTACCTTGAATCATTGAGAGGGGAAATTACTGATTCACCTGAGCAGAGACTAACTTTAATTACAAATGGTGAAAATTGCAAAAATAATGCTCCTTTCCAAACCAATGGATAGCCTTTCTGATAATATATTAAAATAAGAAAATATTTTATCAATTTAAAAGAGATTTCTCCTCTCTAGTCAAGAGAAAAGAATCTATTTAGAAGTCCTCAACAAAATTACTTGAAATGTCTAAGTCTGTAGTAGGTCTTAAATATTCTTTCAAGATTGAGAATTTGGAGATTTGGAAAGTCTGTTCTTTTAGTTGCAGATATATGATTTATAATAATGCACCCCATTTAAAAATCATAGCAATAGGTATCTAAATTAATATTGTGGATATTAGCATTACCGTTACAAATTAGCAGGGCGGTCAAATAGCTCAGTGGATTAAAGTACCTGCAAGCAGGCACAGGGACCAGGAGTTCAATCCCCGGGACTGCTGTGCCAGGCTTACTCCTGGGGCGCATTATTGATACTGGGCATAATGGTGTGTGCCTGTAATCCCAGGACTTGGGAGGCTGTAAACAGTAGAATCACTACAAGTTCAATCTAGTAGTGAGACCCTGAACATCCTGTAGACCCTTCCTTAAAATACAGAAAAAATAAGCATTATCTTATATACATCTCCCATGGCATGTAGTATGAGAAATTAGAAAAAAGTATTCAAATAAGTCTCAATTGGAAAATAGTGGTTTTAGAAGTGTGTATGTGTGTGTGTGTGTGCATGCACAGGCTTGTGCACACACATGGATGTTTATTTCTCAGAGCTTTAATCATTTAATCTGTATAGTGAATAACTAACTGCATGCAGACTAATCTATACCACTTCCAGCATTCATATGCCTACAAAATCCTATATTTGTATTTTGGGTAATATGATGGAAAATACAAATCTAGAGCCACGAAATTTCTTTCATATTTTTTCATAAATCATATCTTGAGATTCTACTACCCAAAGTTGCTGCTTCTAAGAAAAACTAATAATTATTATAAAACTCAGTCCTATCCCTGGAAGTTTGAAATAAACTCATATGGTACTGGATTATATTTCTAACTGGTCTTTAAATCTTGTGCTAAAATTACTGAGCCTCTTTTCAGTTCAGAAAATATTTCTATTTCAAATCCCAAGACCTAGTACTTTTGTTTGATCTACAAGATTACATTTCCCTTATTTGGTCTTGTTTGTTTTTTTATTTGTTTCTTTTTTATTTTACTGTATTTTTTTGGTTGAATTGTTTTTTAGGGGAGGTTTATTTTTTGGTTTTGGTGCCGAGGACCAAACCCAGTGCTTTCAGCTTGCCAGGCAAGCGTTCTACCATTGTGCCAAATCCCCAGCCCCTACATTTCCCTTGCTTAGGTATAATCATTCTTACCCCATGATACTACTCACCTTACTACAGGCCCTCCCTATCACCTCTGGAAATAAGCACTAAGGAGTTGCTTCATGATCATCTAGTCAGATAATTTATTGGACATATTTTATTCCTGAATCTAGACAAATGTGGGAAAATTGAAATCAACCGTTACACAGAGAAAAAAAACAGAGATTTAAGGAAGACAAGAGATGAAAAGTGGAATGATTTTTACTGATGTTTAGATTCCTGGTTTCCATTTTCCCTGAGAGACAGACATGGCCCTTTCTTTAGCTGGTAAAAGAAATCCCACACTTTTGAAGAAATGTCCCACTTTGGTAAGAAAATTGGAGTTGCTACAATTTCTGATGATTTTAAAACCCAAAATGAAATCTCCCACCTAAATGATCAGCTCCAATAACTTTTAGCTGTTTTGTAGATATTGACACCACACCTTTCTAATCGCTGCCAGATTTTTTCTGGCCCACCATTTTTATTTCAATGACGAATGCACTGTTGTATAGGAACCCTCATTCTTGTGCTGGCCTCTTTCAATTTTTGCAGTAATATCAAAATGAAAATTAGAGGACACCAATTTCTAACCAAAATTTTTCTTTTTTGTCAAATCAATTCAGTTTGTTGTGTTAAGATGCCATAAAAACCATTCTGAGTCTGGTTCCTAATTATTCATTTCTGTTTCTTACCACCTACCCCATCATCTCCTCCAAAGAGTATACTGCTTATACCACCTGCCCACTGTTGCTCAACAAAGCTCCATGATAGAATAAAACCATAGTTTATCACTTTTCATCCTCATCTGAGGATGGCTGGACAGTTCTCTCTTGCAGATGCCTAATACAGCTGCAGATGGAAGGAGCTGAGTTTGAGTCACTCAAATGTTCAACTGGACTGCTATCAAGCATGGCTTCTTCACATCTACCTGTCTAGCAAGTTCTATTTAGCTTCAGGCAAGGCTAGCAGCACCTACACTTCTTTCATGACATCAGTGCTCAAGGTCAAAAGCAGCAGGGGACTGTGGTTGTTACATCACTTAGGAGCTATGTTCCTACATGACTTCCTCTTATTTCTACCACAAACCATGGGTCAAAACAAAACATAGGCTAATACTTAACCACTAAGCATTAGATAGGTGGAATCTTGTCTACCTATTGGCAGGTACAAAATGCTACAACATTTCAGAAAAGGATGCAGGGATGGGCCACTTAATTATATCTATCTTAATATTATAGTTACATTTGTAGCTATTAATATATACTTTTAATGTTTTTACCCCTCCAGCTTGCTTTATTTGCCAGAGAACTTCAATTTCTTCTCCTTCTTTGTTTCTATAGTTAATTCCTGTGCATTTTTCAAAGCTTAGCTCAGATGATCATTGTCCCTAGATACCTACTTTAGCCCCTCCTTCCTGAGATCAGTATTCCTTCTGTGTAATCCTGTAGCACCCGCACATTCCTCTATCACAGCACTGAGCATCCTGTACATGAACTTGATTCCTTCATTATGAACAAATCATATGTGATTTTTGTGCTCTCAGTGATAAGCAATGTACATGACAGAAAACTCAGTCATTATTTATGACGTGGAAACATGAATTGCCAGTTTGATTTTTTGTACTAGAAAGTATAAGATGCTTGATTTTTGGACTGAGTGATGGATAACATGGATATATAACATAGTTTCTTAAAGCCACTCACATCATCAAAAATTTTTGAAGGCAAACAGGATGATACTTTCTAAATAGAAAACTCCTTTTTTGCTCATGCAAAATTTACTTAGAGTTTGAATTTATATTATTATTGAACTGATCCAATTTATTCTAATACATACTGGTTTTTCAAGCTACTGTACACATACTAAATACAAAATATTATTCACAAAAGAGTCACCGTTTTCACTTTAAAATGATCAAAAACATACAAACAGATATTGAAATGCCTGACTAATACAGACCTCATAATGGATAACTTAGATATTTGAAGTATTTATGCTTCTTGAATTTCAAGTAAAGTCTTTTCTGCAAGTTAAATCCTCTTGTTATTATTTATGGCTTTTTAATGTAATATTTTATATATAATATATGTATATTATATATCTCAGAGGTAGTAACATTAATCAGTATTTCAATTTTCAAAAAAAATTTTCTTTATGAACTTTTAATGAATATCTCATTTTTACTCTTATAATAATTCTTATAATTAGTCATTATAACTAGTATCATGAGATAGACAGTAAACAAAAATAGTAATTATCACCATGATATTTTTCATTGATAAAGGAAAAGATGTAGAGTGGAGATGTAGCTAAGTGGCATGACACCTTCCTGGCAAGTGCAAGGTCCTACGTTCTAGTTACAGTACCAAAAAAGAAAAAGAAAAAAGAAAAGAAAGGGGGAAAAAAAGGAAAGATGCTGTGTGAAGCATTTAATTGAACTTGACTTATCCATCCTCAGAACCTTACACTTATTCAAAATAATAGTAATTGTTCAATCTAAATTTATAAAGTGCCAGTGAGACTTATGAAGCAGTTTCACCCTTTACTTATTTGTAAATTCAAAATTGTTTATACCGTGTTATATTTTATACTACGTTATTAGTTACAGAATAGACACTTCAATACTTAAAATTCAAGAAGTTACATAGAATCAATTTCTTAGAATTTTTGTGGTCAGAATATTCATGTGGTCTTCAATATAGTACCAGAATAAGCAGCATATTAAACAAGAAAGAAGTGCCAGAGAGATAGCTCAGTGGAATAAGTGCTTGCCTGGCAAGTGCAAGGGCCTGAGTTCAATCCCCGGTTCCGAAAAAAAAAAAGTAAGAAGGAAAGAAATTAAATTAATTCAGTTATTGTCATCTTACAAATTAAGGTTGTGCAATATTATCTTTCTGAGAATTTTTTTGGGGGAGGAGTAAAACGGGTACTGTTGCTAGGTGTTCTGGTGCATGCGTGCAGTCCCAGCACTGAAGCAGTCCAACCAATTTAGTGACTTAGTAAGACCCGCTCTCGATATTAAAAAGAAACAAAAAAATGAGTCTGGAGATATAGCTTAGTCTGAATGCCCTGCCAAAACAAACAAAACAAAACAGAGATGGAGAAGTTAAAGATGAGACAAAAGACACATGAGAACATTTATCTGAAGAGATCTATCCATACATGCAATTTTAAAGTCTATTCATCAAATCAACATCTATGCAGAGAAGTAAATGTAATGGGACAGAAAAGTTATGGAACTACAAAAACGTAACCTTCTAAAGCAAAGAATGCTTCCTCATTATGGAGTACCTTCTCAATATAACAGAACTATAATGACCTAACTACATTAAATTACCATGCCCAATATAAAATACATCATTACTTATATTTCATTCTGAGTATATTGTGTGCGGAGGTTGTGGTGGTGTTGTAGTGGTGGTACCAGGGATTGAACTCTGGACTTTCCATTTGCCAGGCAGGCGCTTATGCCACTGAGCTATCTCCCTGGCCCCATCTCTTCTGTTACACCACAGACTTTTATTCAACACTACTGCCTACTGTCTTGTCTCTGGCCTTGATGTGTTAACATCAGCGTCAAATGCTCATCATGTCCCGTTGCCTCTAATTTGTTTTCATCTAGTAAAGAAGATTAAAAACCTCTCACAATGTTTCTGCCCTTCTGTGTGACAATTCCAGTGAACATTTTCCAATCTGTAGTTCATTTGATCTCACCTTGCCATTCAACACTCTTGATAACTCCCTTCCTGAACTTTTTCATGAGGATTTTAAGACAGCTTGATCACCTGACTTTTCAAATCTCTTCTGAGCTATCTCCCTCTCCTTTTCTAGTAAACACTACCACTTTTTGGGTTCCAGTCAATTGGCAACCAGAATTTCCCCTGTATATGCTTTCTTTGTGTGTTGATTGCCATACTTACTTTTATTCTCTCTAATGTACTAAGACTATAACAACGGCACTTTCATTGGGTCTTAGTTCTATTAAAGAGCTAATCCCAGCATCCCATATGCACACTGGTATCTCTACAACTCAGATGCCAAATTAAAAACCGCAGCTCAATACTATAGTGTTGCTCTGCATAAATATCTTGCCAGATGCCTCACTCCATCGAAACCACATTCCCCAAAGGAAATCTGCTTTGAATTCTGTGCTGTTCATTCCACACCATGCCTTACATAGACCTTTAAAATAGATCTCTTTGATCCCTTACCTTTTGTTTTATTGGATCGCATCATTCTGAGTATTTGTTGTCAGATATAACTCATTATTATTCTCTCAAAGAACTTACCTCCACACCTTTCGCAAGGCTCTTCCCTGAATCCAGGACGTCTTAAGCTCCTAAGTGCCTAGTAAGTTTTCAGCTGCCCCACAGACTCTGCACAGATGTTTCCTTCTGAGTGAATCCTCCCCCAAGCCCCACATGTACTAATCCCTGGATTTTCTCTGCTCCTGAAATCTCCCACAGAGCTCTATTAGAGCAATGAGTGTATCCTCTGTAACCTTTTTCACTTGTCTATCTTCCTGGATAGACTGAATTTTGAAAGGACAGTGATTTGTCATTCACTCTCTCTCTATCTCCAGTGCTTAATGCCAAGTAATTGATCTATTTACTTGAGATTAAAGATATATTTTAACGCTAAATTATTTTTTCCACTAGGAGGTTTAAAAAGTCTTCTCAGGAAGAAAACAAACTTTATTTTAGAGTATTAGGCAAGTTGGGAAAAATACAGGTAGGCAAATAATGTTATATGATTAGTTAATCATGTATCCATGTGTGGAATATGAAAAATAGAAATCCTTATAGAAAAATGATTAACTAGACAGCAATAAATTCCCTGTAATGAAGAGATGCTTAACTACAAAGTTTATAGGTTAACAATGTCTTAAATTCTGATTGCTCTTGTTTATCTTGCTATGATTTGTGCATACTATATGTCATCCTGATATTACAATTATTTATAATTTATATAAGCTTATGTGAGTCATTGGCAGTATGCAAGGGAAAGGGGTATATATTTAAAATCTAATGAGAAAAGAAACTATAATTAACCAGGTTGTTATGATAATGAATATTCATATATGTAAATATTAAAGCAGACTACATAAAGTTTCCCATGGGACATGGTGGAGGGACAGCAGTTAATACAATTTAACTCCCAATGGAAAAGAACCCCTATTGAGAACTAAGCCATATTTTTAGAAAACTAAAAGTTTAAAAGTTCCACCAATTCTAACAGTGACTATATTGTTCATTTGATATTTAAAAATATCTTTCCTTAGACCATACGTTAATTCCTCACTAGTCAAATTCAAGGCTTTGTTTCTAATTATGAATTATAGTGGCTGATTTCTTTCCAATTCAGCATCTAACACTTTCTCGACATCATGAAATGACAGGAGGCTCTCGGAAGAGAGAGGCAAAGCGAGAACAGTATATAAATGAAAGTAGTAATAAATCTCTGTGCCAACGCTTTGCCCAGAGAGGCAAATCCATTTGGATTGGGACAGATGGGAGAGTGTGATTCACTACTGTGTGGAGGCAAGGTACAGCTTGAAGACACAAGTTTTTACTATTTATTTCTCTTGCAGAAAAAGAAATAAGTTCCATATATTTTTGTTAATATAAAACGTAACAAACCAAATCTTTGAAATAACACAAATATTTTCCTTTTAAATTCAGTGTAGCTCCATAATAAACACCTGACATTTAACACTGCAAAATCATACTATTTATTCCAGATGAGCAAAAAAAATAAAAAATAAAATAAAAAATATATATATAATGTAAAAGGAAAAATGAATTTCATTCATTGGTTACTCAATGTATTTCTTTTGTTTCATTTCTAAGAGAATTGTATTGTCATCTAGCATGATGCTAAATTTGATTTTTTATCGTTTTTTGAGATAGTCTCACTATGTAGTCTCAATTTGCTACATACAGTATGTCAAATCTTAATTTCCTTACATAATCACATACAAATTTTAAGTTTTGCAAATAAGGATTTTAAATACATGAAATTGGATAATAGCATAATATTAATGTATCACACTCCATTTTGCTTTGAACAAATTCAAAAATCAAAATATTTATAGGAAAATCCAGAAATTCAAGTAGATAATCTTCTTAATGTTTAGCTATGAACTAGTAATTAAAATAGATTAAGGCTCACTTTTGTTCTGCTAACAAGAAAAAAAGCTTTTGGAAGGGGCTGCAGATGATTCGCCCTCTAACCCCCTCCAGTATCCCTGGCAGTCACTTTTCAGGCCCAACACAGGGAGAGCTTGAGGTTAAGAGCCTTGTGGTCCCTGTTAGGTTCTCCTTTGGACTCTGCCATGTTGGTTATACATGCTTTGGTAAACCACTCTTCCTCGTTTTAATTTTAAAATGAGAATAAATAATTAGATGATTGGAAAATTGAGTGAAACAACATATGTTAAACATTTTATAGTGCTGGTTTATGACCTGTGTTCAAGAAATGTTAACTTAAGGGCCAGCCAGATAGCTCGGTGGACTGAAGTGCCTGCTTAGGCAGGTGCAGTGACTGGGGTTCAATCCGCAGCGAGCTGTGCCTGACTCGCTCCTGGGGAGTGTTGAGTGCAATTGAGACTGGATGTGGTGTCATGAACCCATAATCCTAGCACTTGGAAGGCTGAAAAGGAGGATCACTAGTAGTCCAATCTGTGTAGTGAGACCCTGTAGATCTTATACTAAATACATAAAAAAAGAAATGTTAGTTTAATAGCTGCTCTCCTAAGTGCTAACTGCAGCTACAGCAGTCATGAATTACTGTCATCATTATTTAAATAAGCATAACTACTTCAGCTGCTTCTCATACTTTTAACTTAAGAAAAGCCCTTTGTCAGAAAAACACATTAAGGTCTTGTTGCATGTCATGGTTCATTTCACTTTTCCCAGGTACTAATAATGGTTGATGTGATAAGAAATATGCTATTTCTATTTATTTTTATTAAAATTTTAGCCACATTAGATTTTCATAGATTGTTGAAAAAGGAAAAGAAAAATCATGGTGGACTTAAGCTCAAATTCTCAATTTTCTTTGTTCTTTGACTAAATCCCTGCTACTTCTTCAATTAAATATGGCACTTATCCATTTAAAACTTAGTAAATTCAGTTACTTTAAAATACCCGTGTAGAGTTTCATTTTCATCCAAGTCTCAGAGGTGACCTTTTGATACTTGGATTTGATGTTATTTCAGATGTGCGATTGATCAATATGGCATTTGGTATTGAAATTGAAATGCAAATGAAACATGTCACTTAGATTTCTAGTTAACATGAGCATAGTTACATGAAGTAAAATTTCATAATTTTTATAAAAGATAAATGTGGTTTGTAAAGGACAAATAATTTCCTTGCCAACACCAAAATCTAGGTGCTGGAAAATACGATTTCCTTTTCTCTTCCAGCACACCCACCCCCAGCACCTGCCACACTTCTCACTGCCAGGCTTAGGGCTGGATCAGGACTGGAGAAGCCACAACCTGCTCGCTCTTTCCCTACTGGAGAAGAAAACAATCAGATAATCAGAGCCTACCTCAACCAGCAGTCATCACGCTGCCCCGTTCTAGCAATCTTGCCATAATAAGTCTAACTGGCTTCTAATGCAGTGCTCTTTTATTTTCTGAAGCTAAATTCATACAAAACATGATCCATCTACTGAAATATTATTATTTTAAAGATCAGCATAATGTTCTAAAACAAGAGAATTATAAAGAAAAGTCATGCATACTAAACACCGTATATTTTAATATACAGTAATGCTTTGGTTCATGAATGCTTGTGTTCACTTCACAAACGGAACCCTTTTAGGGAAATTTTCCTTCCTTGCAGGAGCTACAAGTCAGTTGATAAACATTACCAGGGCCACCTTGCTCAGAATCCTGCAATGAATTAAGTTTGTGAACCAAGGTGTCACTGCTCAGACACCATGAGCCATAATTAATTCATGACTTGCTTTTACTCATACATAGAGTGTCTGTGAATGTGATAGACGTATGTCACATAGGCCTCTTGAGTCATTGGTAGTGAGGTTTTCCTAAATACCTCAATACAATAAAATATCTTGTTATTTGTATGTGATCATTCTGTGCCTGAGAAATTTATTATATGTAAAAGAGTGTAAAGATATTTATAATTATGTATTTTTACATATTAAACCAAATTAGGTGCTACATCCAGATAATTACAGATCATTTTTTCATTCATGTACATGTTGAAAAAGATTTGAAAGTTGTCCTAGAAGGCAGGATTACCCCATACAATGAAGAATTTTCCTTTCAATGTGATGACAGTAATCAACCCTATAAAACTGGAAACATCTCCACATATTTTATAAAGAGCCCATATAATGGAGAATCATTCCACTAACACCCACAGCCTAGGCATATTCTAATTTTGTGAATTAATAGCAAATGCATTGGGGAAGAAAGCAACCATTATTAAAAGAAAATTATACCTTATTTCTTTATCCCTTAAAAATATTAACTCAGGCATGAAGGTCTTTTTGAAGAAGGTTTTATATTAAAAGAAAAATTGTAAAAGTATGGACAATTGCCCCCACATAATTTTCTTATTAATAGCATCTATTCCTAGTACAATGTATCTGTCACAATTAATAAACCAAAGTTGGTAATTAATACCTAAGTTTTATTCATATTTCATTGGCTATTTTCTAATGTCATTTTTCTGTTCCAGAATCTTCCTGAATATCATATTGTATTCAATCATCCTATCTTTTCACCTGCCCCTAGCTCTGCTACTTTTTCAAACTTTTCTTGCTTTTGATGACCCAAGCAGCTACAAAATACACTTGTAAATTAGTTGGAAGAATATCTCTCAGTTTGTATCTTCCAGATATTATTCTCATGCCTACAATCGTCTTGATTATCGCGGAAGAAGAGCACAAGAGAAAGCGCCAGGGTGGTCACACCACGTGCGAGTGCTGCTGTGCATCGCTGGTGGCGCTAGCCGCAGTCACATGGTGGGGAGAGGGCTTCTCAGAGCTCTTTAGCATGGCTACTCTTTCTTCCAGTTTCCATGCTGCATTCTTTGGAAGAAAATCACTGTGTCCAATACCTGCATAGGGAGCAAGGGTGCGCTGTATGTTCCACTTCTTGGAGTTCCACTATCTGCATAATTTATTTGGAATTCTGCAAATCTTTGGAAGATTGGTATATTTTCCATATTTATTTAAATAATGATTTATTTATGTTGGTATGGACTCCGGTATACTTGTTTTATACTTTGCATCATAATCCAATAGTACTTTATTTTCTTGCTCAAATTGTCCCCACCGGGGGCACTTGTCACTCTGTTACTCAGCTATTGTCTTTTTGACACACCCTGTCAAGTCATTGTGTCTCTTTGTGGTTGTTTACTTATTGTTCCTATTTTTCACACTTCCTTTCTGACACTTGAAGGTGTTCAGACCTTCTCCTGTATTATTTCTCACCTCATTCCATCTTTTCATGAAGTAGTGAAGCTCCCTTTTACTAGAGAATGCTCTTGAATCTCCTACTTGGGTTTGGGTGTGGTCAAAGCCCAGCCTACCCTTAGAAAATTAAATAACCAAAGTAGATGTATTTGTGACAACTGTAATAGAAGAGCTCTGCTCCTCTTAAAACAAAGATGTGTTATTTATGCTTTTAATCCCTGCACTCTAGGAAGCTGAGGCAGAAGGACTTCAAATTCAAGCCCACCTTGAGTAATTTAGAAGTTTAACAAAGCCTTGTCTCAAACTAATAAATTAAAAAAGGCTATAGTTAATGTCCCCTGGGTTCAACCCACAGTAATGCTAAAATCACATGGATAATTGAACACACACACACATATGCACACACACACACACATATATGCACACACACACACACACACACATACATGCGTACGCGCACACACACACGCTGGGCCAGAAAGGTTTTAAAAGCTGACACTAGGATTCTGGCCCCCCTGCATGTGATAATTCGCCATACACAAAGGAAAAGTAAACTTTTCTCATCTGACAGGAAGTCTTTTCATAGCTTGGCACAAGTTGCTCCAGAATGTTAGGGTCTTTGTTCCCACAAAGCTGAGGAGATAAGTGTCTGTCTTCCTTGATGGTTGCATTTCAAAGGGATGGCTCTCAGGTCCTTAAGAAAGATATTCCTGGGTTGTCAAACTAGCTGGAGGCTATAAGAAAGATTTACATCAAAAAGGAATGGACAAAAATTTTACAGTCACAAGTTTTCTAAATTGAAACTTCTAAGAGAAGGGAGGTCAAGGGCCTAGGTTCAGGAAGTCCACCAAAAGTTAAGCCAAACTAAAGGGAAATTAAAGGTGTCTCAGCCACATTCCACTTGTTGCTGGGGCCCCACTACATCTATGCTCCTCAACTAACAGAGCAACATAAGTGCACCCCAATTTTCTGTCTTTGTCTCTTTCTGTGTGTGTGTATGCATTGTTTTCTTATATGTGCTTTCACAAATTACTACAAAATCATGGTTGAAAACAACCAAATTGTTTGAATCAACTTAAATACATTTCCTCATAGCCAAGAAGCCAAAAGTTGGCAGAGGATTCCTTCCAAGGCTGGGGATAAGATGGCAGTCCTGATACAGGGGAATGAAACTGCCCACCTGACAAGTATCTGGGACAAGTTCATATTCCCTAAAACCAAAGAATGAATTTTAGGAACAAAAGGAGGTTAAGAACAGACTATTTATTGGGGAAAGAAAGCTTCTGTCCAAAAGAAGAACAGAAGGGGGGGCTGAGTAGGTTACCCAGGAAGCTGTCTCTTTCAGGGGTATTTATTTATTTATTTAGGAATCGGGCTTGAACTCCGGCCCTTGTGCTTGCCAGGGAAGCGCTTATTCCACTGAGCCAGCTCCGTGGCCCCTTCAGGGATTTTATAAGGTAAAACCATGTGGTACAGTAGGTCTAAGGTGGAGAACATGGGGACTCGCTTAGGTGGGCATGGAGTAGGACAAAACTATGGTCAAGCAATGAAATTACAAACACTATTGCTCAGGTAAAATTGATTAAATCCAGGACCAAATGGAAAAGCAAGTCATGTAGCAAGCAGGCATGAATGTAGTAGCAGTGAGATTAGTGACTCTCCCTGGCTTCCTCATGGGGAGGATCAACCCTGATGCTTATCTTTAGGGAGATAAGCATTTGTTCAATCTTTAGTCTTTAGGTCTGGTCCACCACGGGAGTGTACGCATCTCTCTTACAGATGTGAGGTGTGAGGTATCTTGTCTTCCATGCTGTTCCCTTGAGGGCCTAGCCTGTCTAACTGCCTGTAATATTTCTATCTAACTTCAACTACCTACAAGTCCTTCCCTCTCCTACTCTTTAGCGGCTCCAGGCATGCCTTGACCTCAGGCCATATCACTTTAATCTGTTCCCATGGTCATCTTGCCTCCTACTTTCTGTTGAAACACACTCAGGGCTTCTGTTTAACAAGGATCCACGCGATGACTTCATGGTCCCTCATGAAAACCAGCAGCTTCTCTTAAGAGTCTTCATGACATCTCTTGTCACAATAAGGTAGTATTTATAAGCTTTCAGGATTAAAACTGACACAATTTAAGGAAGTCACCAACCGCAATTATGGCATTATCTATATCTATGTCAAACATAATTTTATATTGATTTATTTTCATCCTTACTTAGTACACATTGACCATTTTGTTTTATTTTTTAAGAGTGGAATCGGGGATTGAACTAAGGCCCTTGCACTTACCAGAGAAGCGCTTATTCCACTGAGCCATCTCCCCAGCCCCATATTGACCATTTTAGTCAGCCACTCTTGTTTGTCCATAACCACCCTCTCCAACACTGAGAAACCTGGCTCATGCCATCCACTATTCCTCAATTTAATTATTTAAGTATAACATAAATAGCTAGCATAGGGGAATTAAACTCCCAACCTGAAAGGCATCTGGGATGAGTTCATGTTCTCTAAAGCCAAAGAATAAATTTTAGGAACAAATGGATGCTAAGAACAGAATATATTTTGTGGGAGAAAGAAAGCTTCTGTCCAAAAGAGGGACAGAGGGAGACCCAAACAAGTTGCTGGGAATCTGCCATTTTAAGGGATTTTTTACAGAGCAAAACCATGTGGTGAGGTGGGTCAAAGGTGAAAAACATGACAACTTGCTTAGATGGGCATGACATGGGACAAAACTATGGGCAACCAATAAAACTGTAAGTATAAGTGCTCAGGTAAAATTGGTTAAATCAGTATTATATTGAGAAGTGAGTCATGCAGCAAGGGGCCTGAATATGGAATAGGGGCTCTTTCTGTTGGGGATTGGGTTAGTGACACTTCCTGGCTCTTTCAAGGAGATTGATACCTATTTAAAATATTGATCCCTGATGCCCATCCCCAGGGAAATATGGGGCTGCATTTGTTTACTTCTGTCTTGAGGTCTGGCCCACAACAGGAATGTCTGTCTCTTCCAAAGTCACAAAGTCCCCTTGTCTTCCATACTGTCTCCTTGAGAGCCTGCCCCTGTCTGACTGCCTACTATATTTCTATATAATTTAGCTGCCTACAACATAGTGATTTCAGAATTGCTAACTTGTAACTTAGGGCAAATAAATTGTCTGAGAAAGTCAGCTAAAGAATAGAAGCCTTTTCTTTCCAGCATTCTGACCATGAACATGCTAAATATTCAAGAATACATCATCAGTTTTTGTATTAACTGTTTTAAAGACATGTTCTGTTGGATTAATGTACAATCATATTTATTAAGATAAATAATTCATTGGGTAACAATAATTTTCTTTACAACTGTTTTATTTTCCAATAAAATAAAATAGTCTTCCAAATAATTATAGACGTTGCATGGAAGCCACCAAAACTATGTAGCTGGCAACCTTTTTTTTCTTGGAGTTGATGACTTTCCTTTGGCACTTGGTTTCCCATCACAGAAGACAACCCCTCTCATGGGAACATCTCATGGAAACATAAATTTTACATAAAATCATCTTGCATTAGTGTGGACAGCTGTTGAGGAGGAGCTCACAGACAGGACTGTCAGATTTGAGTGTGCCATGGACAGTTTCCCATGGTGGAATTCATCTGAATGGCACTCATTATAAAAAGGAAACACTTGCCAGAGAACTCTTTGTAATAGACAAAAAGTAAGTGGAAATAGCCTAACATTCTGTGTAAGGGTAAAAATAAGTTGTGCTATTCTTATTATAGAAAGCTATTTAGCAACATGCATCTGAGGTAAGACACAAAAAATAAAGAGAGGTAGAAAAGGAAACAAGAAAAATGGAAATTTTAAAATTGTTCTTTTAAAAACATTTAGCTTACAATATTTTTCTTTCCCAGGCTTTTCTCTCTTACATTCCCGAGTCTTAAAATATAGAATAGCTTGGACATATGTTTTTTTTTCCTGTAAAATGAGCCCTTGGCCAGCATAAGAGGACTCTTACCTTCTATTTGAAGGTTGAACCAGCACTTTTTTCCCTCTGTTGTAGATAGCTAAGTTAGGTAAAAATATAATGGACAGTCAGACATGGCTAGCTCCTTAAGGAAATCAATGAAAAAGATAAAAACATACAACAACTGTTGCTAGAGGTACATCCAGGCCTGTGTGTCTTCCTGAGGTATAAACAATAAGTTGTATAATTGATACCACCTGTTCAAAGAAAGTCTAGATTGACATCTCTCACCAACACAGGTGGCCAGGATCTTCTGATCTATCCTTTCCTATGAAGCACTTTGTTCTTCCCGTATACACTTGATAAGCGACCTCCTTCCCCATTGTATCAATATAAACCAAGTGGCTATATTTATAATCTTACTGATTGATCAGAGTTTTGACCCCTGTTGTACCTATCTCATTATTTTGTATTTACCTTGTGATTTTGGTCTATAAAATTTCCTATGAGAAGTGGGCTTATGGGCAACCCATTTTCAGGTGTCCTGCTGTCTCTCAGAAGCTCTTTTTCAACTCTCAACATCGTTTGTTCCTTAGAACTCATTCTTTGATTTTGGGGGAATACAAACTCAGCATATCTGACATGTAGCTGTTTGAATGTTGTATTATGACCCCTATATATTGGGAGGTACCACTCATAATTGGAAGGAGATAAGAGTGGTCTCTTTTTTTCATGGAATCTGGATCATGACTCGTTGATATAACCAGAAATTGTCATCCTTATTTGTGGGTTGCTTACATCTTAAGTTTTTATGCCTCATCTTTGCTACACATTTTTTGGTTAAAATGATGACAAATTTAAGAACATGTAAAGATTATGATGTTTCGTTGTTGGGGCATTTTACTTTTGCAGGCAAGAACTCGTATTCCTGTTTTGTATATTTAGACCTACTGGTTCCTAAATGTACTAGTGTTCCTTGCCTTACTTGTGTGACTTGTTTGTCTGTTGTGGCTTGTTGCCTTATTTTCGACAGCAGCACTAAGGAAGAACAATGTTAGAGTGTTGCCTAGTGAATTTTGATACTAAAATAAGTAAATTTATTAAATGCTATAAATGCTATAGCATTTATTAAATGCTATAAAATGCTACTATGATGAAATCTAATTTGTACTTAGGATATATACATGGCTATTAATAAACTGTGGGTCTCTAACTTCTAGTTAAAAGACAATATGCCAGCAGACATTCCTAACATTTGGAGGACTGGTTTCACGTAACAGTCTGGCCTGATTACCCCTTCTACACTCTAGAGGACAATGTCAAGCCTATTCAGCCTCTGTTTCCTTTCCAACCTAACCTTCCATGGGTGAGGAGGCAACCTTTGCTGCTGAGATTCCCCTCGTTCCCCTTTTCAGGCAGAGAGCGAGGACTGATGGCACATGACAGAGAGAAGAAAGACCTTCTTGCGCTGATCAATTTCTGATCTCTTTCTGACACCTTGTAATCTTTGAAGGCATGTTTCTGCTATAGATTAGAGAAGAAAGAGCCCTAATCTATCTCAACCTTTCCCTCCTAGCCAACAAATAGATGAGCCCATAGAAAATAAGCCTTTGCAAGTGCCAAAGTCAGGGAAGTTATCTTAGTTGAGGAACACATAGCCTTTCTCTGGACCAGAGGAGACATCAAAACTTGGCCCTCTAGGCAGAAAGCACATGGAAGCCATATCTCTGGCTAGTGTTCTGGGCACGCTCTCCCAGGTTTGAGAAACTGAACCTGAGACCCTGTGCAAGAATTGGTTTCTGGATGAGACCAGAAAGAGTTATTTCTTAAAGCACAATATTTAAGGGACCAAAACACATTAAGAGAAAATCTCTAACCCACTGGTCCTGTCTTCCCTTGTATACCTGACTCTCGTTATTATTTATATGTGAAAGGGAGAAAAATTCTTTCAGTGATGTATAAGGTTATACGATCTCTATGTCTAAGCCACAACTTTACAGCCTTGAGATAAAATACTTGTGCTTTATCATAGCTACAAGAATCCAAAGAGAGGAGAAAGAGAATATTAAACTAATATGTTTAAAGTTAAGATTGATAAATTCTTTCTATTCTAAAATTCCTTTCTTTAATAGTTTTCCTTTCTAGTGGCATATCAACTCAATCTTTCCTTAGTTTTTGGTTTGATGGAGCGTTTTCACTTATGAGAGACTGATCAAGCCCAGCTCGAATAAGGCTTGCTAGTTGTACACATTTTTATTGTTGGGCATGCAGAAGCCTAAAAAGTTGCATCCCTTTTCCCAAGTTAGTTGTCAGGCCAGTATCAGAAACAGTTCTTTCTACTCTTAATTGCTGAATCTTGTCATGAATCCTCATATCTTCCTTGAACATTAAACAAAATTTCAGAACATTTGTTTGTCATATATTGCTCCTTAAGTCTGTGTTTTTAATTCTCACATAAGTTGTCAATTTATGTGCTTATTTCCTCTGATAAGGAAGGAATAGAGGGTGCTGAAAGAAACAGACCATACCTAAAGTAAGCAATTCTCTTCTTCTTGGGCTTCCTCCTTTCTTTCTATACCTTGTAGGTATCCACTTGGTTAGATTAACTCCTTGTTTGAAATGCTAGTTATCCTTGGGTGTTGATAGTCACCCAAGGATAAACAGTCAAACTTCAGTTGACTGTTTATTTAATCAGAATTAATGGAAAAAGTTAAGATCAATGAAATCTACTTGGGGAAATGACACTTACTCTAAGCAATTTGGCCAAACAGCAAGGGAAGTGGGAAAATAAGGAACATAGAAATGTGTAGAAATGTGAACTGAAGTCTTTGACTGCTGGCAAATGTGCTCCTCAGTGCTTCTCACAATCTATCTCATAGAATAGTTCCTCACAGAGGTAAAATGAGCTTTTATTAATATTTAAAAGAAGTAATGTAAATTGTTCCACCTTTAACCCAAATCCAACTGTTGCTTTTCCAATATGGTTCTCAATCTTAAGATTTTGTTAGAATCACTTGAAAGGATTACTAAAACAAGAATCTCCAGGCCCCACCCTCTAGTTGCTGATTCCCAGGAGCATGAGTGGGACACAAGGGATGATTCTATGTGTTTGTTTGATCTCTCTGAAGCTCTTTACAGGCCAGGCCCTGAACCGGGCTTTGAAAGATGATAAAACAAAAAACTCTTGAACCTCCCCTTAAAACACTGTGAACAGCCCTTAGTACTGGAATAGTAAGAGTAGGATAAATCATATAAGTTTACAGCAGGCAGTGGAGGGCTCTCGATGACTTGGCTCAGCTGAGTACAGTGTCCACAACACTTTGGTATACAGGGCAGGAGGAAATCCAAGCTCACAACATTTTGGGGGCAAAGAAGTCATTTTTTATATTTCATCAGTTGTAGTGACTTGTATATTTTTCCTTTCTTCCTTTCTTACCTTTTTGAACTCTTTATCTCAGATAAGCACTCATCAATGAGCAATTTTCTCAGCCACCTTTTTTTTTAATAGAGAAGTAAAGGGCAAGGGAATGTGCAAAATAGTGATAAAGTCAGTCTAATGTTTAAATACTAAAATTTGTGTCCTGTAAAATTTTCCCACCACAGATTATGTAAGACTAAATCATAGGAAGAAATTAGCTGTAGTTACCTGATTTTACTACATCTATTTTGCTTTATATATTCAATTCCCCATATATAAAAATATATGCACATTTAAATTCTTCATTCAAAGATGCTTCTATTTTATTTTTTCAAATTCTTTCTCCTGCAAATTCTTTTTCCATTTAAGTTTTGGGAATGTATTTTGTTCTACAAACAGTGTGTGTACAATAAATTAATATTTACTAACATAAAACATATATTATTATAGCTTCAAGAATCATATGAATCATAGTATATTGGAAATAGAATTTTACTTTCATATGAATCATAGTATATTGGAAATCAGCCTCCTTTTGTATTTATGTTAATCTAAAACCACAAAGTGCATCAACATACACACAAAATTTTTTATTAAAATGATGAAATTATTCCAAGCAACCTGTGGTTTTATTAAGCAAGGTTATGCAGCTTATTATTGTAAATAAATATATATAGGATAATTTATGGTAAATTAAATATATGCATTTATTATTGTATAATGTGAAGTAGCTGATGTATATTTTACAGCATTTAGTTATTCTCTAAAGAAATGGAATCATTTGATCATTTTAATATAAAATTAAAAATATTTTAATTGTATTGCTATAAAGCTTTTTTTCTTTTTTGGTACCAGAAATTGAATTTACAACCTCATGCTTGCCAGATTAAGAGTTAATGTTCATTGCTTATCTTTCTCTGATAAAGGAAATATGAAGGGAAGGTGAGCTGTCTTGAACTAGAATTTAAAATAAGGTTATTGCGGCTGATGAGATAGCTCAGCAGACTAAAGTGCCTGCTTATTAAAGCTTAGTCAAGCGCAGTACCATGTTTCGATATTGGCACCACATGCTGCACCAGCCCCGCTGCCAGGGCAGGCTGAGCTGGTCAGACTCCAGGCATAGTGGTGCATACCTGTAACCCCAGCACTGGGGAGGCTGAAAGCAGGAGGATCACCATGACTCCAAGCTGCATATTGAGACCCTGTAACAACCCAATACATAAAAATTAATTAATTAATTAATTAAAGTAAAATAAAATAAGGTTGTTATGCTTTTTTAGTCTGGCACTAGTGTTGTTTGGAAATCAAAGCTTTTGTAAAGCATAAGCCACTAAGATCATGAAAAAAAGGATAGGTGACATGTAGAACTGCGTCTCAGGGAGAATGGTAGAGTAGCATTTGTATGCTATTTTGAGCCAGTGAGGATCACCCGGCTTATTGAGCAAAGTGGGTGACATCATTACCTTGTTTCGTGGAGATCTTCAGTTAATCTGATAAGGAAGTTAATAATATTTGTTGTGATTGCTGATGAATTTTTCCCGCTTTTATAATTAAGTCTTCTAGTGAATTTTTTGCATATTACAGGTTGAATATGTGTATAGCACTCCTGTTTTCACGGAACACTTTGACTTAATGATTTCTGAAAATGAATCTGAGGAGCAAAGTTAAAAATTTAACTTGGTTCAATGGACTATGAATGGGTTATTAAAAATGATGAATTTGAAGATTTTATAGGTAAATGGATGCAACTAGAGACCATATTCATAAGTGAAATAAATCAGATCCACGTGTAAATATTATACTGTTTCTCTAGTGGAAGAAACTGAAATAGTAAATAAAATCTGAAAGGTACCACAGATACTGTGAAAGGGAAAGAAACTGTTAAAAGGGAAGGAACAACTGGAATGAGGGAAAGGAAAAAAGAGGGAAGGAAGAGGAAAAGAAATATATGTTTATATACACAGGATAGCTTCGGAAATTGTACTACTGATTTCTGCTGGTCTATTCAAAGGAGAAATTAATGCTTATTTTTTCCTCTCTCTCTTTTTAAATTTTCTATAACTTTTTCATGCCAAATTTACATGTTTATATCTGAAAATTTGAACAACTAATTTGAATACACTGATAACACAATATAGTAGTCATTGCTGAATTCCTATTATTTTGTTTAGTGAAATTCTGTACAGTTCCTAATTTCTTAAAACTATTTTTATTCTCCTTAAAAAAATTGGTTTCATAGTTTTTTGATGACCTGGTTGACCTCTGCCCGGACTGACTTCTGCAAATGTGTTTTTCTTAGTGTAACCTTGTCTTCTCTTCTGTTTCATATTGGGAAGGCAGATTTGTACTTAGGGACAACAAAGGTGGCATGTACACAAAAGGTTTTCAAAATATAATTGTCAAAACAATTATAATTTCCACATAGTCCCTAAAGAGAAAAGACCTTATCAATTTCTATATTTTCTACCATGAATCTCTCTGCATTCCTTGAACCTTCATTTGCTCACATGGAACACGATAAGAGTGTCTTTTAAAGAAATTTCACTTCCCAGATTTTGTTCTGCTTTAATTTTTTTGGACAGTAGGGATCTGTCTATAGTTCTGTACACTTTTACCTTTCAGGATGCTGAGCACCAAGAGCTGTTGTCCACTGTCAACCTCGTCTGTTCAATGGTGCCTGCGTGCAGAACTAGTGCCTGTAGACCTTACCTTTGCCAGCAGTCAAAAGCTCCAACTCTGGGTCCCGCTTGTTCTGAGCATGGTTTTCCTAAGATCTACCAGCATTCTCAGAGTTCTTCTGAATTTCTCAGACTTTGCTACCCATTACCCTGAGGATTGCCCATTACGTATTTTATTCAGTCCAGGCTGTTGGGCACCAGGTCCACAGAGATGGCTGTTGGGTCCATCATCTGGTCCTGGACAATCTGCACCATTACCTTTTGGGGCCATGGTAGTAACCATAGCATGTGCTGAAATTGGGCTATCTCTGAGGGCTCTGGAGTTTACCAAGATTTCACAGAAAAAAGCAGGAAACTTGCCCCCAAATGATTTTTTTCTTTAGGCCACTTGAACCTTTCAAACCATTCCATCTACTTCTCTAGCATTTCTACATTGAGCAGGGAGCGAGACACCCTTATGGAAGTCATCGTTCCCATCCTTTCGTTCATCTTTTTGCTTCTTTTCTCTACCCCTGAAAGTATCCTTGTGACTGTTATTTTCTCTGGTTTTTCTTCTGACAGGAAGGGCTGGCTACCCAGCTTTGCCTCTTAATGTATGTAAACTGTGTTCTGGTTTTTCTTTTCTAGAAAAGCTTGTATTATCTCTCTTAAAAGTCTGTCTCATTAAGAATTTTCGAGATAAGACTGAAACAATAAATTTAGTATTCAGGTTCCCCTCGTGGCTCTCACAAAATTTTTAAAAAGTATTATTTTGTTTCCCAGATAAGGCAATGACTGGTAATAATGCACAATGTTGGATTATTTCACTATGTTCTTTTACTTTGTAAAAAGAGTAAGTTAGTAAAGTTCTTTTACTTAGTGGAAAGTTCAGCAAAAAAATAATGATTGAAAGATAACTATCATATTACTTTGCAAGTTAATTAGCATAGAATGTCCCCTAAAAGGAAATACAATTTAGGAACCATTATAATAAAAATGTTCTAAATAATCATTTTTTAAACTTGTACATTGTATTACTCATTCAGAGGAATTTTTATGCTGAATTTCTGCTCTACCCTAAAAAGCTTCATAAAGTTTGCCAGGTTCTCTGTATGGGAAAATCATTAGGGAAAACCTTCAACTCAGAGTTTGCTAACAATATTTTGCATGACACTGAGGTACCTACATGGTCCTAAAGAAGACATAAGGATATTGAACACATACAGAGTTTTAAAAATGTATTCATAGATCTTAGATTCGCAATTTATTTTGCAGAAAATCAAGACCTTTATAAGCTACCTTTTAAGCATTAAAACACTGTGACCCTACTTATAATGGTTACTTATTTGATTAACTATGTATATTTTGAATGTTTTTCCATTGTTCTTTTCATCAAAAATTATAATTGTCTTTTATTTTGCCCAGGTATTGATAATGCTGGGTGTGAAACTAAACTCCCCCTTGCTCAGAAGCTGAAGTGCCATTTGATACCATTTTAACCCAATATTATGACATAAAGTTGGAATTTCTGGGAAAGTTTGAATGAAACTAGGTATGTGAGAGATATACTGTCCATTGAAAACTGTTAGCTGGTATTTGATAAATGGAGATTAAAACCCAGTTGAGGTAAATCAGTTTTCTTTCAATCAGGGAGAAACTACTTGAGTTACATACATAATTATCAATTATTTATAAAAGCGATTTGATAGAGTTCACCTTTGCTCTTTCCTTTTTAAAAGATTTTTTTTATGTATTTGTTACAGAGTCTGGCTACACAGGTACACCCAGGACATGGCTGACATGGCAAGAAGTACCAGGGATCCAACCTGGTCCTTGCACTTGCCAGGCAGGCGCGTAGACTGCTGAGCTATCTCTCCAGCCCCCTTCTCTCTTCTTTTAGGTTCTATTCTTCTCATTGTTTCTTCCCAGTACTGCTGTTACTACTCTACTTACAGGTGCTTTAATCTGCTGAGCTATTTGGCCAGCCCTACTCTAGCATTTCAACCTTAATTTTTTTGCATATTTACTAGGGGCAGGGGAGATGGCTCAGTAGAATAAGCACTTGCCTGGCAAGTGCAAGGGTCTGAGTTCAACCCCCGGTTCTGCCAAAAATTTTTTTTAAAAATAAAGAAAACAAACCCCAGGCCTGACCCCCACCCTCAGGGCATACTGAGACAGTAATTGAGACTGGGTGTGGTGGCGCACCTGTAATCCTAGCTCTTGGGAGGCTGTAAACAGGAGAATCACTACAAGTTTGATCTAGTAGTGAGTATACTTGTAGTCTAGTATACCCTGTATACCCTGTAGACCCTTTCCTAAAATACAGGAAAAAAAAGAGAAGAAAGAAATAAAATAAAGAAAACAAAAACAAAACCACCAACACCAACACAACTTTTTAAACCTCTCTCTGTTCCAACCAGGAAAAAGCCTGTTTTCATCAACATACCCTACAATGTTGCTGGGGACACTGGTCCTCCTTCTTATGTCATATTTTGCCATCTCCCCAAGCACCAGCATCTGCCTCTGCCTCAGCCCTGAGTACCAATTGCTGCCAGCATCTTCCTCAGCCAAGTTTCTTTTCTTTTTTCTTTTTTATTTTTAACAGAATTTGACTTAAAGTGATGTGCTAGTAGCCTAGGGAATTCTCAATTTTTATTCAAAATCTCACTCATGCTTTAATTTACTCCAAGTCTTCTTCCACTTGCAATGCTAGGTTTGGTTTCCTTTTTGTGTGAATCTGTGGTGCATTCTGCTTATACTGTCATCAGCTTTGTGCCCCATTTTGTTATTTAACTCTGTGTTTTATAGTTTTCTGAAGGACAAGAACATGGCCTTTTGTCAGGAATGTGGAGTGAAAACCTGAGTTTCAGATGCATTGTAAATATTCAAAGTATATTCACCCTTAAACTTTCGTAAGTCTAATATATCAAAGCTTAAATTCTTAAATAATTTAATCCTGCATATTAATAGGATAAGATTTTCATTCACAACCACATTTTCAACCCAACTGCTCAGCTGTACACTGGAAATTAGACCAGGGCTGTCTTTTATTTACGAAAGGCACAACATTGTCTAAAAATATTGTATGTATATAATATTTCAAATATGCAGTGATTTATTCCTAAGAGCACTGACAGGATGAGCTTAATTTTTATCATTTCTTCTTCTAATTATTGTTTTCCGGGACTCATTCCACGCTTACAACTTGAAAGGAGCCTGTGCCCTTGCAGCTGACTGAACTCACTAAATGGTGGGTGAGCAGATGCAGAGCTGCTGACGTTTTCTTTTGCTGCCTTTTACCATTGCCATGCACAGCTCCCATCTTCAAAAATACATACTCTTAGATCCAGGGAGATGGCTCAGTAGAACAAGTTCTTGACTGGCAAACGCAAGGTCCTGAGTTCAACCCCCGTTACTGAAAAAAAAAAAAAAAAAAAAAAAAAAGAAGGAAAAGAAAAATGTACTCTATTTTTAAAACTGTTTCGGTAATATGAATCGAACTCAGGACCTTCCGCTTGCTAGGCAGGCTCTGTGCCACTGAACTATATCCCTGGCCCTAAATTCTATGTGTAAAGTTGCTCTTCTAGCTTTGTAGCTCACAGATTCCATTATGCTGGGCTAGTCAGGAAGGCCTACCTCCCTCGCCGAGCTGCTGCATCACTTTGATTTTACTTTTTCTTTTCTTTTCTTTTCTTTTCTTTTCTTTTCTTTTCTTTTCTTTTCTTTTCTTTCTT
>NDGN011301637.1:0-10100 GCA_002564285.1 Tympanoctomys barrerae
GAAAAGAAAAGAAAAGAAAAGAAAAGAAAAGAAAAGAAAAGAAAAGAAAAGAAAAGACAGGTTCATGTAGTTGCAGCTGGGAAGAAGGACTCCACTGGCATTTGGACCATTGGCCATCCACATTGTATTCTGGCAGAGAATTTCTCTGGGTATTGCTCATATATACAGTATGAGAGACAGAGATTAAGTGTAGTGGGCCACTTAATCTGGAGGAAAAAAATTTCAAGGAAGTCAACTACTATAGCTCTCTACCAGATTTATATTACAAATCAAGAGCAAAGAGCCCAGCTAAATTTTTAGTTTAGGTTGGAAAAGTTGGGGTCTGCAAAGATGAAGCTGAGAAGAACTTGGTTGCTGAACACGTTAGCAGTAAAAAGTATCTAAGTACTTTGGAACAGGATAATAGAAAAATTGCCTTGAAGGAATTTGAGATAATATCAGGCTCCACCCCTTATGATCTCCAAATTGAAATGGTGAAAGTATTTGCTTTGGAAAGAGCCCCAAGGCACCAAGGCAGCATAAGGAAAAAAAGGACATTGATTTCCGTGAATTCAGGTTAGTGTGCTCAGTCATCCAGACACTCAGAACCTATCTACCAGCAATATTCAAAAGGGCTCAGCTACTGCAATAGATGGTGGCAAACTTTGAAATCAATGAACTACATGGTGCTGATTTTAGGCAAGGATAAAACACAAGAGTTGTAGGGTCAGATTGTCTTCCCTTAGATTTCAAAAGAATGTTTGGCAGAGCAGGGTGTATGCTCCTGAGATATCAGGGTGCGAAGAAGTGAAAGTGGACCTGAACCTGAAAGTACTGTGGAGGACCCATAAGGCTGGAGAAGATAGCAACTGGATAATCTGAAGAAATCCATAAGGCATGAGAAAAACAGCCCAAGACAGAGGCTATAATGGCTACAATTACTGGCAGTAACTCTGTAGGTGGGCAGCCTAGCATTCACAGCTCACGACAATATGTGCATGATGCTATACCCATGGTATTACATGATTTTATGCCAGTGTCTTGCTGGATTTTGGTCTTGATTTGATCACATTTCTTTCTATCCTATTTATACCTTGATGAGTGGGAGTGCATATTGTGTGGCATAGTATGGTGCAAGTGCTTAATTTTCTTTTCATTTTTTAAGAGGCCTTCAGCTAAGATTTTGCTTTACATCTCAGAGGAAGCTTTTGGACTTGGTGCTTTCAGGAGTGCTTAAACTGCTTTGAATTTGGTAAGACTTGTAGATGGACTAAATGTATTTTGCATAAATGCTACCCATGAGTCTTTTATGGGTCAAAGATGGAATACTATATTTTATCTTTCTATATCTCTCTAGAGTTACATTCATTTATATTGAGGCTTTTTGGAGATAAACTGATCATGGGGACATCATCATTGTCATTACATTAGTCTAGTGAAAAGCTTACAGCTAAAGGAGATATTGTGAGGTGACCAATGATCAGAGGCGGTGGGTTGCTAGAATATAGCCTGGAAGGATGCCTCTTTCTCCTTTCTACCCTAATCTCTCTCTTGCTCTCTCTCTCTCTCTCTCTCTCTCTCTCTCTTTCAGCAGGATCTTTACATATAGGTTAGACTGTCACTGAACTCATTTTATAGCACAGCATAGTCTAAAACTTGAGACAATCCCTCTGTTTAAGCCTGAGTGCTAGCATTATAGCCAAGAGCTATCTTTTATGCAGAAGTCAATAATTATAGAGATATTCTTTTTTGAAGTACAATGAATGTGGGAGACTTTACAAGATTTAAGAGAGTCTATGAAAATCATCAGCAAGCATATATTTGAATTATATGGACAATCCTGAGATTTATGGCTTCAAACTTAGAGAGATCATGATGTATCAACATTGGGCAAGACAGAAATCTGTATTTTCTCCTTTCTTAGGAGTATAATTTTCACTAATTCACATGTATTTAAAATATGTTAGTTTTTTAACAAATAATCATAGGAACCTAAGAAAATGACTACTGATTAAATACTGTAAAATGTTCAAAATGGATGTTAGTGGCTCTTACACCATTGAAAAGACTTCCTTGCCAGATGGTTGTGGTAACTGGTATTGCGATTTACCACACACAAACAGACCTTTCTGACCTATGCTGTCTCCTTCATCTAACAACAGTCATAAAGCTATGCTACGTATATATAGCTCCATAAACACTAAGGCCAAAACTCGGAGAAACATGTTTATTAGAGTAACAATATGGAAACATAAAATACTGTACATAGTGATGTTGGAAATGAGGATAAATCTCTGTACAGGAGATTTGAGAGTTGTGGGGAAATTGCCTAATGAGGTAAATTCCCATATTAAACAAACTTTAAGACACTAGGTAATATTTTGAATCATTTGGGTTCAACTTGATGTTAAAATACCAGTACTATGGATAAACCCTGACAATATAAAAATTACCCTTCCCTCTTATGATAAAGCAGGCCATAAATTTAAAAGCTATTATTATGACAATGAGACCATATATATATATATATATATATATATATATATATATATATATATATTCTCTTTTCAAAAGGCACAAAGGCACAAGTATGCCAGCCAAGCCTTAGTAAATGAAAATGTAACCTGTGTGGTTTTCATGAAAAGCAAAGCAATATGACAATGATTAAGCAAGCGATTCTCAAAGATGAAGTTGTTAGTGTAGGGAAAATTAATTCGCAGTCACTTTGGTTTTGGAAGAAATAAAGAGCATGGGAAATTTGTGATTTTAGTAGCCACATGCCCCTCCAAACTAAAAGTGAATAACCCTCATGCATTGGCTTATAAAAACTTTTTCACCATGAGTTTTTATCTTTCCTTATGATTCAAGGTAAAACATCAATGGATAAAAGATGATTTCTCCGGATTCTCAAGAATGACTGATAACCATATATACCTGGAGAGATTTAGAGAAGGAGAAATCAAGCTATTGTGGCTCCTTTAAGTTCAGGGATAAAATTTCTAACCTATTTATTTTCACTGAGTGAGAAGTTATTAAAATTAAACTGATATGGCTTGGCAAGTATTGTTGGAGATAGAGTGTTACCATGAGCTTTTGAGTGCACCGTCTAAGACAGTACTATGTTGGTATCACTTCCTTTCCTCTCTGAATGTGTAGTATATTAAGACCCAACGTGTGACATTTTCATGTTCTGTCTTCATCATTCTATATGTTGCAGAAAGAATGTTGATTCAAAAAGACTGGACCTACAGAAATTCTTATAACTTAGGGGCATGATATACTAACAATATCTTTGAATTCAAGCCTTTCTTAGTGATATTTTGATCATTAGTAATTCTGCCACATATTAGTACACTTTGGTATCTGAAATTCTGAACTTTTTATAACTTTGCCTGAACTAATTTATTAGAACTTAATTTCCCTACAATGTGGATCCTCTAGTGTCACTCTTCAGAAAGTATGAGATTACTATTGGGTATGCAGGCAATTATCTTGAGATGCTAGTCATTTCTACAAGACTTCGGTAGACTATCCTTCCTTAATTTCTCTGTTCGCCTGTCTTTTCTTTTGATAACCCACCTGGCTATTAGAGTAACTGCCAGCTGATTGCCCTATTGTAGTTAATAATTTCCTGAGTAAAAATTAGTTCGGAGCCTCATCAAATTAAATGTTTTCCCTTTTAAAGAGTAATTGTTGAGATCAGCATTTGCGATTTGTTCTGACCCAGAATGCCCTCTTTATCTTCTTTCCCTGATTCTTTCTGTTAACCTAAACATTAAAGCTTGTGTGTTTTTGTTTTTGTTTTTGTTTTGTTTCCCCCTTTTTTTTTTGCCAACAAACTTCCTAGACTTTCCTCAATTACTTACTACCAAAATGTCTATTTCAATGAGATTGCCCTTTAAGTTCCCTATACTCTGTTTTAAATAAAGTCAATTTCCTTGAAGAGTGCTTTGGAGGTCTCTAAAAGTCCTTTTTATCCCCTGAGGGAAAGGTTAGTAACAGGGCTTTACATTAAGTCTCTAGTGCTTGCAGTAGGAACCGAGGTCCAAATCATCTGGAGTGGCAGACTTGTTTCCTCAGCAGTGTACTTATTTGGGACATCAGCCTTTGTTCTATTCAGCCTGAAGTTTTTATGGGGAAACCTCCATTTTTAAGCATAGTATATAAAGTCTATTTTCAATGTACTGATTTAGCCTTTCTTCAGTGAGTTAAGATTCCATCTTCAATGTGGTGACTTGGTTTATCACCAGAGTTCATTCAAGTCGAATACAGCATCTTGCAGACATCTGGCTGGTCCCCATAATGTGTTATTACACATTAGTAGAACTGTTATGGAAGAGTGAGTACTTCAGGTCCATCATCACAAGATGTGATGCTTTATTCTCTCCTTAGCAGCACAACCAGATTGTGTTGGTTGTTTTTGTCTCATTAATGAGACAAAATATCCATACTCAAAAATAAAGAAGGAAAGGTTTATTAATCTCAAAATTGTGGAGGTTTCAGTCCATAATCAGATGGCTCCAAGGTAGGGTGGCAAGGCTCGGGGGCAGCAGCTCATGGTGTCAGAACACAGCAAGAGCAGGGAGAAGAAATAGGAGAGAGCAAGCCTCTTTCCTCCCTTAAACTGTATGCAGGGTACCACACTTGAGTGGGTATAGGTAGCACTCACATCATCTCTGTGACCTCCTCTTGCATAGATTCATACTTACAAAGTAAGAACCCTGGTTCTCTGATGAATCATTTAGTTAAATTTCTAAACTGATACAATGTTCAATACTCTAGTGTGATAAGGGCGTGTTCTTTACCCTAGGTGTAGAACTGCTGAGCTACTTAAGCTTCTAGACTTTATAAAACTTAACCTGGTTTTAGCACAACCAATGAACCACATCATAGACTATCTTGATTGGTAGATCCAAAGCAGCAACCCAGGGAAAAAGAGATATAGAGGACCCAGTCTTAATTATTACTCAGGAATCTGGATTCTCTACCTTTTGTTGGCGTGATTTCAATGATAAAAATTATTGATTGAATACTCGATTGAGCACAGTGACAGACTGAGCAAATCTAATTTTGTTAAGTAAAGGTAGGGGACAACATAGACCCTTTATGAGGCTGTACTTCTGTCTATTGTATGCAACCTTTCCAATTAACATATCTGGCATGGATTGACAACTGGAAAAATATTAACTATAGGCCCTTTAGAAAGTTATCACATGGTTTTGCCTCAAAAAGAGAGCAACAAATGGGCACTTTTGAATCAAACGCTCTAGACCTTGAAAAATGTAGAAGAAAAAAAAACATTATTATTCTTTGAATTACATCCCTGCTTTCAACATTTTGCTCAAAGTGAAAAGCTCTGGTATGGTTCTTCAGACTTTCCAAAGTACCTTGATTTTATAGCATTTTAAGTGTTCATCTTGGCAGATGGTTCTAGGCATGACTTGATCACAATGTCCTTCAAAATTACACAGAAATACTAGGGAAAGATCAGAGCCAGGCCCCACATATATCTCTTCCTTATAAAAATGCATGTCAGCTCCAGTGCATGGCTTGTATCCATCCATTGCTGCAGCCATTTTCCAATCATTGCATCCAATACATGCATGTCACTTCTGTGATAAAGTAAAACAAGAAAAAAGGCTTTGATAACTCTCTTCAAGAAAGTATTCTTAAAGCTATGACTATTCTTAATTGTTAGATAGTAATAACAAGTAACAAGACTAATAGCTCCTAAAAGACCACATTAGAATGCTTGGCAGATGTAGATCTCAACAGTTGTGCTCTGCATATTGTTTCCAGAGTCTGAATGTAGGTCTCACAGCTGTACTTGTTATGCTACACATAGCATATGTTATACTTTTTTGAATTTCCTGAATATAATGACTTAAACCTAAGAAGTAGTAAGGCATTTTTAACTGTTTAGTGAAACACGAACACTAGACCATAACCTACAAATGACTGCAGATTTTACTTCCAAATGAATCTCTCTTTAGGTATGTACAGGAGATATCTGGTAAAATAAGTGATTTCTCATGCTTATCATGTGGGAAAATACTCTAATGTTGGGAATCAGCAAAAGCAACAGAAAATTTCTTGCTGCAATATTTAAGCTTGTGTGTCCAAGTTACTTTATTTAACTTTATGGTCATAAGATGCATCCATTTTCTTACAAATGGCTCACATTTATCCTTTTATATAGCAGGGTAGTTCTCTTATATGCAAAACTCAGTATACATATAAATAACAAAATAAATGTTAGATAAGGAGAAAAGTAAAAAGAAAGGTATTTTAATGAAGGGCAGACAATGTAGTTGAAAATGTACCTTGACTTAGTATAGTTGCCTTACATATTTTGAATGGTGTTTGGTCTATATATCTGATTTCTCCTCTGCATATATGACAATAAACTTTCTAAAGATTTAAATAAATAAATAAATAAAATTCTGGAAAACAAACGGGGGGGATAGATGAAGGGAAATGAAATTAGCTATTTCTATGTATCAATAAGTTACATGAATCAAATCATCATGAATTACAAATATGCACTAATAAAAATAAAAAGGAAATTCATCCCTAATTTTAAATAAAGTAATAAATTACACAACCTTAGTCTACAAAATAATTTACTTTAAAATTATCTTTCTCACTACAATTGTGTCTGTCAGAATTTCCAGCTTTCAAGCACACAAATCAAGATAACGTCCGTTCAAGTTTCAGGCACTGTTCCTGGAATAATAGCTCTGGCTATGTAGAAATCTCAATTAAGAAATCTAAGAAAAAAGCCACTCAGATTCTGTGATTTCTAAAGTAGATTCTGATTGTTTATAGATTTTTGAAATACAGTACTATGTGGGCCTCAGCAGAAGGGAATTAGAGAGACCAATATTGATTATTTAATGCATCTTCTTCCATGTACATATATTGAAAATAGTGCTAATAAATTGAATAGTGTTTGAGGGAAATTACAAGCCTATTGCCTAAATCTTTTTCAGCCACTTTGGTCAGAGTGGATGGTGAAGTAATATAGTTGTGAAAAGTTTTCCCAAGTCAAGAAGTTATAGAGTTAAGGTAGAAATCTCTGGATTTCTCATGATTGTAAATAGCTTTCAAGAAAGTGACAATACTAATGGTTGATTGTATTAGGGCATCTTTTCATCACTGATTTTATAGTGGGTACTCAAAGAGGATGGAGTTTCTTACCAGAGCTGTATTTTAGCATTATATCTATAGTGATAAAAATTATAACTTCATATAGATGAATAGGAAAATCTTATCTAATGTCAAAATATAAGACACTTAGATTTCCTTTCTGGTAAGCTAATTTAATGCAAGTTTAATCCATCTGGGCCCAAACCATAATGTCCTATATAAATACACATGAACCTAGATGTACAGGTTTATACATTGTGTCAACTTGAGAGGTCTATGCAGGATCAGCAATTCCACACCCTAAGGATTAGAAGTCCCTCCCTAGGGTGTGGAAGGGCCCTCTTAGGATGACTCAGCACAAAAAAAAGATATAAAAAGTGGACTGAGGGTGGATGGAGTGCCACTTCCTCAGAGGAGCTGTAGTCTTCAAAGTCATTGCAGAAGATTTGAAGGGAGAGAGGCTTGCTAGAAGCCACATGTACATCTCTTCTTTTTCCTTTTTTCTGCCATGAATTTTTGCCCTTTTCTATGTGCCAGGCTGCCTTGGAAGCATCTGAGTATGGACTGAAATATACACAAAATGCGATCTAAGTAAATCTTTTCTTCCTTAATTTTGGGTGTTGCGTATTTTTCCCAACAATGAGTAAAACAGAATTTGAAACCAAGAGCGGGATTGTTGGGTTGCCTATCCCTGACAATGGATTACAAGCTTTTGGGAATGGCTTACAGGAAAGATAGGATAGATTCAGAGAACAAGAAGCTCTGGAATGCCTTCAGTTGTTCTATATGGGAAATTCTTGTCAGAGCTCAGAAAACTAGAATGCTGATAGAAATCCTGCCTTGTAAATATCAGGCTGGGGAGACTTCTGCTTGGATGAAGGACTACATTGGTCATTGGACTCCAGATGATTTGTGTTATGGTTTGGCAGAAAATTTGTCTGCATTTTGCTTGAGTACAAAGACTTTGCCTGAGACTGAGATTTAGCATGGTGGACTAGTTAATCTGACAAAGGAACTTTCAAGACAGTCATACATTGAGGCAATGTCTTGGCTATTGTCTGGGGCTTTTAGTGATATTTATATTGTGAACCAAGATCAAAGAACCCTGCAGGATGACTTAAAAATGTTATAAATTTGGCCAGAAAGGAAGCTGTAATAAGGTTGAATAATGCAAAGGGAGAGCTGAGAGGATCTCCAATGCCAAGAAGGAACCAGAGAATGTAAAGAATACTCACAGGGAATCATAGAAGGCTGCAGTTTCTCATGCTTTGCATCCTCAGAACTACAAAGGTGAGGGAATTCGCTTTGAGGAGAAAGCTTTAGTGACCATGTTCTGGAATGAAGGCTGTGGCCACACCAGGTTCTAGAATGCTGTAAGATAGAGAATTTGTTCTTTGAAATCCGGATCAGAGTGTTCAGTAATCCAGGCCCTTGATCCTGACAGCCAAGAGAGAAGAAAGACTGGCTATTGGTACTGCTGGCAGCAGATCTTGACATCAACCATGTGGCATTGGTTTTAGGTGCATGCACAATGCAGTGGTTCTGAGGTAAAGAAGACTTCTACCTAGATTTTAAAAGGCCTTGGAGACAAAGCAATGTGTCGCTGAGAGGACAGTGTGTAAAGCTATGAATGAAAAACAAATTCAGTGGGAATCCCAGAAATTTGTAAAAGCTAGGAACATGGATTATCTGGGTAAAGCTGCAAAAAGAAAGCAAAGCAGGCCTGAGAGAGCAGTCATGGGAGCTACCAGCTGAATTGTTGGAGGGGTGGAGCCATGAAAGGCTTTTTGAGCTCACAATTTATTACAGATTGCTTTGGATATTCCACATATAGCTACAGGAGTTAATGTTTCCCTGTCTGAATTTGGACTTGTTTCTGTCCCAGTGGTTTGTATCCCCCAGTTCATACCTTTTGGAATGATAATGTTTATTTTCTGCCTCTGAATGTTGGAAGTGTTTAACTTTTCATTTGTACATGGGCTTATAGTTCAGAATTTGCCTTGAATCTTGGAGGAGAATTTGGACATGGGCTTTTTAGCAGTGCTGAAACTGATGGGACTTTGGCAACCCTTTGAGATAGACTAAAATGTCTTCTGCATAAAGGAATGTACATGAGTCTTTGGAGGGCCAGGGGCAGAATTATATGGATCTCATGTAATATAGTGTTGATAGACTTAACAGAGATTCTTAATGATAGTTAAACCTGTCTTACAATGCCGAAGTTATGAAAAGTTAAGAACAACCATGTCTTTGTCTCTGGAAACTGGTTTAAGGAAATGTGTCTGCTCACCAAGTTGACAAAGGGCAGATTGTACTGGTTGATACATTGTGTCTACATGAGAGGTCTAAACTGGCTCGGCAATTCCAAACCCTAGGGCATGGAAATCTGCCGTAGGGCATACAGGCCACTCCTTAGGAAGTGGGGGTCACAGTCTAGGGTGTGGAGGTCGCTTCCTACTGTGTGGAGGCCCTTCTGTAAGATGTGGTGGGCCCACCTGAGAGTGACTCAGCACACAAAGGATATCAGAAGGGAACTGAGGAAGGTTGGAGGATGCCACTTCCTCAGAGGAACTCCCTTCTTCACAGTCATCATGAAAAGAAGATACAAAGGCTTGCTAGAAGCTGCAGTTGGGTCGTTGAGTCACCACCTTTTGTGCTTTGATGTTTTCTGATGTCATTAACTGCTGCCCTCTGCTAAGTGCTGGGCTTCCTTGGAGGCACCTGCATATGGAGGGAAACCTCCACAAACCATGAGCTAAATAAACCTTTCTTTCCTTAATTCTGGTCTTTGGAATTTTGTCCCAGCAATAAGTAAAGTATAAACTAGACACTAGAGGAGGTTATACAAATGCTGATAATGTAGTCATACTGGTCTTCCAACAGCAAATCCATAAAGAAGAATGAGTGGGATTGTTATGGTTTGAGTCTAGTTGTCCCCCCAAGGCCTCATGCAGTCATGGGGTGGGGATTTC
>NDGN011301642.1:0-10434 GCA_002564285.1 Tympanoctomys barrerae
TAAACAGGCAGATCAGTATGAGTCTGATTTAGTAGTGAGACCCTGAACACCCTGTAGACCCTTTCCTAAAAAAATACAGAAAAGAAAACAAAACAAAAAAACAAAACAAAACAAAAAACCCTTGATCTTTGACCCTAACTCATTTCATCACCAGCTTTGAAACTGTCTTACTCATCTCAACATATACCTGCAGCACGTCTCTCTTTTGAAAACTTGGGTTTGAATTTCTGTGTTTCTCTTACTTATTTTCCCACTCTTTGTGTTTTTGTGCATCGTTCTGATAATTTCTTTTGGTGAACTTTTCAGAACAAAAATTTATTTAACTATGTCTTACGTATTGTTAAATTAAATTCGTGCCCCACGCTCCAGCACTGGAGATGAAACCCAGAGCTCCATCCTCAGCCCTTATGTTTCTAAAAAGTCTATTAGACAGGGTCTTATGAAGTTGCAGAACCTCTGTGGCTGTGCTTGAATTTACTGTTCTCCTGCCTCAGCCTCCCAAAGTGCTGAAACCATAAGCACNTGCCACTCTGCATGGTTAAGCTCACGCCTTAAGCTTTTAATTTTGATTATAGTGTAGAATAATGGCTTTGAGCTCTTTGCTCACTTCACTGAATTCTCAGGTTATAGATTTTTGTCTTTAAAATAAGTCATTGTTCTGTTATGTCTCAAAACGTTAATTATTTTAAAAGCAATAATTTAGTTACTCATTTAATTGACAAAATCATATTTATGGTATGTGAAATGATGTAGTTTTTTGTATGCATCACGGGATGGTGATGTTGAGCCATTTGGCATATGGGTTATCTCAAGTCCCTTCCCTTTTTTTGTGGTACAAACACATGAAGTCTATTTCTGAGGAATTTTTGAATATACAGTATAATGATATAAATTGTAGATACCATGATGCACACTAGTTTTCTCAAAATTTTCCTTCCCATCTGACTGAACCTGTTCAATTTGTTTTGTTCCTTTGACTAGCATCTTAGCCCCCTGACCCTAAGATTCTGGTATCACCATTCTGCTTGTTTTTATGATGTCAACTTTTTCACATTCCAGATAGATGTGATGTCATGGTTGTACTTGTCTTTCTGTGCCTGGATTTTTATTATTTTTAAGATTTTTTATTGGTGCATGCTTGAAACATAGAAGAGTGATCTTTGTTTTGAGGAACTGGTACATGCATCTAATGTGATCATTTTTGGTCCCTTTACTTCTGACACTCAACCCCCTTTTCCATTTCCAACATCTTCTTGTTGCCTGCCCTCCTCTCTCTCCCTATTCTCCTCTTTCTTTCTCTTCCTTCCCTCCTTCCTTCCTTCCTTCCTTCCTTCCTTCCTTCCTTCCTTCCTTGCTTCCTTCCTTCTTTCTATCTCTTGTTCTCTCTCCTTTCCTTTCCCTTCTTTTCTTTTCTTTCTTTGTCATTGGCTGACTTATTGATGTTAGCCATTCTTTCTGGGGTGAGATGGAATTTCAGTGCTGTTTTAATTTGCATTTCTCAAATGACCAATAATGTTGAACATTTTTTCATATACTTACTTGCCATTTATATTTATTCCTCTGAGAAGTGTATATTCATCTCAGATGCCCATTTTTGGATTAGGGTTTTGAATTTGGGGGTCCTGAATTTGGGAGTCCGATTCTTTATATGTTTTAGATAAAATACTTTTGTCAGAGGATAGTTGACTATAATTTTTTCTGGTTTGTGGGTTTTCTTTTTACTCTGTTGGAGATTTGCTTTGAAGTGCAGAAACTTTTCAAAAATATGCAATCTCAGTTGTTGATTCTTTGAAGTATTTCCAGTGCAGTTTGGTTTCTGTTCATAAACTCTCTACCTACTCCTGTCTTCAAGATTTCTACCTACATTTTCCTCCAAAAAATTCAGTATTTCTATTTTAATATTTAAATCTTTGATCCATTTTGACTGTAGCTTTGTGGATGGTGATAGGCATGGGTCTAGTCTTCTTTAGATGTGCTGAGCAATTCTTTCTTTTTGGATCTGAGAGATTATTTCTTCTATAGCCTGATGGGCTTGTTTTTTTTTACTTCAGTTGCTATCATTTCAGAGATTTCAGGTGTGTGATTTCCAAATATGTTATTGTCTCCTGGATTTGTTCTGGGTGGGCTAGAGGACTGAGATTGCCCTTTGCTCCTGCATTTTGGCATTTTTGAAGCTTCCTGTAATCACTCAGACAGAGTTCCACAGGCCACCCAGAATCTGCCAAAATTCTTAACAGGCTCCTGGAAAGCTCCTCACCTGCGTGCACTGGGCCCACAGATTGCAGTTCTTGTGCATCCTGCAGGCCACTCAGAGTCTACCTAAGTTCTTAAAAGTTTTGACTGACACCAGCAGAAGCTCCACGCCTGCATGTTGGGGCTAAGGAAGGTCAGAGCTCACCAGTGTCTCACAGGCTGCCTAGAGTCCGGCAAAGTTCTTAAATGGCAGAGAGATGAAGTTTTAAGCAAAGAGTTTGTTTGTTCCCAGTATGTAGATCTATCTGTAGGACTATGTTCACTCATTACTCAAATATTAAACTTGATTGATTAAATAAAATAATCTGTACAATTTGTTCTCTTTAAAAACATGTACATTTTCTTCATAATAAAAAGGGAAATATGTTATTCTATAGTAACAAGGGTCATGTTGGTCATGTTAGTCACTTCTCTGAAATAGTCCCAGAACCTAGCTGGCCTAGATTATAAATTTAAACAATAGTTAAATGAATCAATAGTTGACTTTAATAAAGTGAACACAGTTTTTGGCAATAGCACTGTTATCCTGTAGGACTGAGAAAAAACCCTACTAACCCTATTTAATTTAACAAAGAATAAAAATAGTTTGGATCAAACATACAAAGAAAGAAGAAAATGCACACTTAACTCATTTTATGAGCACACAACTGTATTGTAAATAGCTCACTTGTCTTAGTCAAGATTTAACAAGACATGACTGAGTTATTCTATTATAGAGCATGACTTTGTAGAAAGATGAAGGAACCATACATGCTGTAAATAATATGTTAGAGTTCACAAGTAGAATTGCTCTCAAAAAGCTACTGACAAACTCTCATCTGATTTTTAGGCTCTTGTGACATGGCTTATGTATCCCATTATAGTTGGTAGGCATTTTTATTTATTTATTCTGGATTCCTTGCATCTTCCCCACCATAAGACTGTTTCCAAGTAGTGGGATCAATGGTGTGGAGCACGGTCTTACATGAAGGGCTAAAGATCTTGCTACTGAAACCTCTGGGACCCAGGAAGGCCTTCCCAAGCCCATGTGCTAAGTGTAAAGAACTGAAAGATGGGCCTCTATGTGGTCTAAAAAGATCAGGGCATTTATTTCCTACCACTTTCATGTTGGGTCATCCAAGCCAAGTTGCATCAGTGTCAACATACTCCAATATACATCAATCTCAGTTAGTTTTCTGTCTTTCTTTGAACTGAGGAATTTTGACTGTGATGCTGACCCTGCAGTGGCTCTTAGTGTGTGTGGACCCTGTATGCCTTCGTAGCCACATGGAATCCCTGCCCGTCACTGATTCTGTGTGATGTACCTCCACATATTTCCCTGGCTTTTGCTTCTACATTTTTTGTCATGAGGGGAGCAGGGAGGATGAAACTTACTGTATCATGTTTCTGAGGCCAACTTACTCCATTTCCAGAAGAAGTCTTTGTAAAACGAAGAACTAAAATGTTAGCACTCCTGTCTGCTCCTTCTATCCTACATTTCCACTAAAATCTAAGATCTTTCCCAGGATCTTTGCCCTTTTACATAGGATAGGAAATCCCTTCTAAGTGTGCTATTATGATCCCATAAATACTTTCAGCCTACATCATGCAATCTCCTCAAATTCTGAATATATGTAAATATAAATTAATGACTTCATGGAACAAAGTAATCAACACTTTCATTAATAATCTGTAGAAACATAAAGAGCTTTGACTCTGTGAATCTATGTATTCATTCTAACAAGATTTGATTGTAGGTCATAGGCTATCTGTTGGGCTTACAAGAAGGATATGTACAAACATATTTCCTAGAACTTCAAATCCCTGATCATACACTTTCATATACTCATGTTAGTAAAATTTATAAAATCCAGGATCTTATAGTTTTCTCCATGAGAAGACTCAGTACACTATTGAACCAAATAGTCCACCAACCTATTATACCATACAGCATGATCAGTTGATACTAAATAATGGAGAGTTTTTTGTCTTTTTGAAACAGGATTTCACTATGCAGTTCAAGCTGGCCTTGAGCTCATTTTATACCCCAACTTAGCCTCAAATTTGCAATGATCTTCCTCAGTCTCCTGAGTACTAATATTACAGATGTATGTACTATACCCAGCGACAGAGAGATTTTAACAAGAGGAAATGCCATTGCTTCATTTCCCTAGCACCTAAATTCTTCCTTAGTTTTATTACACATGAGAATCACAAGACTGTAGCATATAGCTGCTTGGAACTGACTGTTTTAAATTTCCATCAAGTAATCAAGAATATGATGCATGAAAAACTCTACTAGCATGGTATTGCTGAGTTGCTAGCATTTTTTCTTTCAAAGTATCTCATAATAGTTCTTATAACTGAAATATCGAATAAGTATCATGAAGAAAAGTTGAATTTAAGATATTGTTGTAATCTTACCAAGCATGCCAAGCTGTTGGTTTATAATTTAAGTAGTGGCAGATAGCACCGAACAGATAGCTCATCCAACTAACGTACCAGCTTAGGCAGGCTCAGGGAACAGGGTTCGATCCCCAGCGTGCTGTGCTGGCCCTGCCTCTGGGGTACACTGAGACAGTGAATGAAACTGGATGTGGTAGCATGCACCTATAATCCCAGCACTTGGGAGGCTGAAAACAGGAGGATTTCTATGAGTCCAATCTGTGTATTGAGACCCTGTAGACCCTGTACTCAATACATAAAATAAAAAAGAAAAGTACTGGCAGGTGATTCACAGTATTACCTATTCACATGCATGAAAAGAGATGGGATAAAACAGGAAAAATATAGAGCATTTTGAGGTTGCCTCCAACTTTTTCTTTTACTTGAAAATAATATTCAGGAAAACTGGGACTTCTAATTAAACAAAAGTATTTGGACTACAAAGACTTTCTCCTTGATAACATACAAGTCAGAGAATATCAGTGGCATAACGTAACAGCATTAAGCAGTAGCTAAAACAATACATCTACCACACTCAGAGAAATAAATGTTTTGGCTATGACATCTTAAGGGAGAATTTGAGAGTCAACATGGATTATGTATGTAGTCTTCTCTCCCCACACTTGATCTCTTGATATCCTCATCCTATTCCAAAGTTTCAATTATGTCCTTACAAAGAAGATACCCAAGACTAGAATGAGCATCCCTAATTTTTCCTCCACAACCAGAGTTTTGATTTCACACTACCTTAAGGATATTGGTTGATTTTTTGTTATGAAAATTATATTGTTAACAAAGGCATAGTTATGTTTTCTTTCAAAACATTCCTTTCAGGTGAATCTCCAAGTCTCTTTGAGACTTATTTCCTACCTCTTCTCCATTGAGCTTTGTGCCTAGCCCTGACTTATATGCCTATTACTCCTAAAGGGCAATTACCTATTTGTACAGTGTCCAAAAGTGATAATCAGTCATTCATTTATTGAACACATGCCATTTACCAGGCTAATTAGAGATATGGAAAATAGAAAGGTCAATGAAATCCAGTTTCTACCCTTGAGAATTTTGTTTTCTGTTGAAAGAGCTCTGTCATATAAAGAGGTATAGTTGCAATAAAATGAAAGTAAATGCAAAAAATGAAGATAAAGACAATCTGCTCCACTGATTTATGGAAAAATGTTTTGTCTGGGGAAATTAGAGAAAAATAAAGTTTTCAGATCTATCTGTAAGGATGAAGAGGTGGCAAGGCTTAGAAGAAGGAAATGTTTGCAGCACAGTAAAATTCATGTGCAGCAGCCAGGGAAGTGTGTTCTGCAGTGGGGATGGATAGAAGATGGGGGCAAGTTCAAAACAATTCAAACTGGCAGCACAGTGACATTCTCAGATGTTGGCAAGATGTTGCAAGTTGTATTGTGTCCATCTTTAAATTTTCTTTCATATTAGGCTCAGAAATCTGAATTTCATTTATTAGGTATGCTATGGTGTTACAGATACACAAACTAGTAGCCAGATGAGTTATGGATATAGATTTTCTTTAAAAATGAGGATACTTTAGGAACTGTATGGAGAATGACCTCAATGAAGAGTAAGTAATAAGAGAAGACCAGCATCATAATCTATCATAATCCAGGTAACAGCTGAGGTGACCTCAACTGAGAAAGAGCATTGGCTTGGGAAGGAGAGGAGGAACAGACTGAAGAAGAGTTTCTGAGAAATAATAGGCAGAACTTGCTGATGATCTGGGTAGAGTTTGTGGGCTGAAAAATGAACATACACCTTTGGAAGTTTTGGCATGGGAGGCTGGTTGAATTTTAAAGGACATTAAGTAGGAGAAGCAAGCTAGCCAAGAAAGGAAGATGTCTTTTATCTTGGGTGCACCCATTTAATAAGTTTGGGACACATCCATGTGGGTATGTCTAATAGGCAGTAAGAAATGTGACTCTTCTGGGCAAGAAAACTAGCAATGGAGCTTCTGAAATCATTAGCAAATGGATCCTGACAAAAAGTAGGGGCTTCAGAGAAAGAAAATTAACCCTGATTGCTCATCTATTAGCAGGTTGTACCCTTAATGCTGTACTCTCATCAGAACATTAAACCACATTATGCCTTAAATTAGTGTGTTTGTGGTTAATATTACATCAACTCTCTACACACTGAACTGTCTTACTCATTTTTATCTCTCTCCTGGTTGAACCCTGATGCTTCCCACAGAGTGGTTGCATAATAATGGTAAATAAATTATATCTCCTCATAGTTTTTCATGACTTTAACATTATAGAATTGTGCATGGTAACTCATTTGTATATTAGTTTTGATTCCCTGACCAAAGTGTGTTTGTCAAAATGACTCACTTCTGAAAGTATTTTTTCCTCCTTTGATCTCTACCCATTGTCAAGGCTAATGATAGATATGACCCAAGGTGATATAGAACCAACTTCCCACAGTATTATCCTTCTCATTCTTAAGTGGAAAATATTACAAGGAAGAGGATAATTCATGGAAATTTATAGTTTATTCTGATCATGAACAGACAGCTGCATATTTACATATTTCCTTCAAAAATTCCTCATTTCTATGGGAAAAGGAACATATAAAACTAATGTCCAAACAAATGAGATTTGAGCTGATACAGCAGGATAATAGAGAATCTAATTTTTCACAACTATGTCCAAGTTTTTAGTTTTTCTCTTTGATAGAAGGATATCTATTCAATTTTCATGAACCTTAGACAGAACAAAGATCACTATGTTAAAGTTAATCAGTAACTTGAAATGCCTTTTTTCATGTGTTTGGAAGAAAGAAAAAGAGACAGATTGCTGTGGAAGTATAAGATGTCATTTCTGCAAAAGTACTTGTATCTCTACCAATTTTAAATGTCAGTTTTCTTCTGCCTAAGTTTATTTTACCTGTCTGCTTGGATGAGATTCAGAGTGATCCATGTCTGAGGCACATTATTTGCTCTTCTACATTTTGCTGTAAAGTATTTTGTCACATACTCTGCACTGTATGTTGAAAACTCAGAAATCACATTATACAGTAGAAACAATTTTAGTCTTACTTTGGAAAAGATTCACAAGTTAGGCTGAAATAAAAGTAATATATTCTGGAAAAGCAAACCAGTAAAATTTAGACACATTATGTTCTAAAATAATGAGTTACATTTCTTTAGTCCTTGAAATAATATTACTATAATACTTTCTCATTAAATATTGCATACTAATAAGATTATAAGTTAGAATGTGATTTTAGGTTACTGAGGCCACTTATAACATTACACAGGTATGGAATATTAAGCTGAGAAATGTTAGATCCTCTTTGCAAGACTACAGAAGAATCACTAGCAGAACACACATGAGAATTGAAGTTGTCTGATTCTAAATCTCTGGCTCTTTATACCAGTATGTGTCTATTTTATGTGAATTTAATACTACAGTCTAAGGAATTACAATTTGATTTAGATTAAATGAAATAATTGGAGAAAACATTTGAAATAAAATGTAGTACCAAATCTTTGCCCCTTAAATCAATGCACTTGATAATTACTATGTGAGTTTATTTACATCGTTATTTATTAATCTCCTTCGGATTTTTCCTGAAGTTCAGATTAAATTCTGGTGCTTTTATCAATTTTCATGATCTTCCTTAAATTGCCAAAAAGGAAAAACAAAAGAAACCAAACACTGGGGCTGAATACTTAATGATTAATTTTAAATACCATTTGACTCTCCATCATTAAATGTTAGGAGCTCTCAGAACATGGAACCCAACCAAAGGTAAGCACAGTGGCCCTTTATGTTCTAGCAGCTAACACACCAAAACATCTAATGGTGCAGACTATCTTAAACCAAAACAAGAAAACAAATAACCCCCTTGGAGTTGTTATTTGAGGTGGCACTGTGTATCCCACAGAAATAATTATAATGCCATATGGTTGGCTTCCTGGACTGGTGGAGCTCATAATGAAAGATGTGTCACCATTGTATGATTTTATAAGGGGAAATAGACTTCAAGAAAAAAAAATCTTTGGACCAAAGGTGCTATGATTTACCTCTGCAATGCCCCCTGAAATTTTCACGTGTGTGGAAGGTGATTGGACCATGGGGGTGCTATATATTCCTCAATGAACCTGCTAGGAACACAATGTGGAAGCACATATTCCTGTCCCCAAGTCCTCCTTTTGCTCTCTGTTTCCTAGATGTCCTGGGCTGAGGATCTTTTCCTCTGCCATGCCCCTCTGCCATCTTGTTTGTGTCTTGGTGTCTGCTGAGAATGGCCTTAAGCTGTGAAACAAATTCTCTCTTCCTTTAAGCTGTGGGTTTTGAATCCTAGTGATGAGAAAGTGATAAGACACAAGGTAAAAATAGGTTGTAAGCAACATGTCCCTAAGTATTCTAAAAGATACGTGCTTAAAGAGTGAAATCCTGTTCTTCTACTCCCTCTTCAAGGGCCTTTGACTCCTGGATTCATTATTCATGGTTCTGCATATTTAAGGTTCACAAGTTCCATCTGTACTTGGCAATGATTCTGCGCTTTCCTCAACTCTATGGTGTGCACATTGCTTGTAAAACTAAGGAGGCACTGAGGAAGGTGATGCATAGAAACAAAAATTTTTATACCTATTAGACTTGAAAGGGCAAGAATTTGGAAGAGGCAAAAGCTTCTGAGGATAGTCTTAATTAAAGAAAATTACTCACTTGTATAAACACTTGGAAAGTCATCTAAAATAATAACTACTTTTAGATTCCAAAACTTAAAAGGCAACTGTTACTTTGCATTTTTTTTCATGAGATTCCCTATGGGCAACCTGGGAGCTATTAAAAAGCAATAACTGAATTTAAGAAAGCAACACAAGTTTTATTTCCAATACAGCCTGTCTCACTCTTGTCTAAAGTAGTGCTCCCAACTAATTCCAACTCTCTGTTTTCCAAAATGGGGCATGCTTCTGTGGTCTTCAGAGGACAATGGAAAGTGGAAAATATTCAAATTATATTCTTTTCATTTACAGTGTGACGATAGGTAAGTTATTTAATCTTTCTGAGAGGCTCTTTCGCATCTTTAGAATGAGATCATAGCATCTTTTGTGCTTGATTTTAGCCAAAAGTATGAGAAATAATAGATAACATCTTTTTGAAAGATATTTTTCTGTTGTGAAAATTAAATGTCAGATACAGTAATACATAAAGAAGGGTTATAATTGTTACACTCTACCCACTCTGCTCAAAAGCTGGACTCTTTTCCAATCCAGATTCTTCAGCTCTCCTATGGCTATTCTAGTCCACTATCCAAAGGCAACAGTTGGTTTTGCATGGAAGTGAGACAAGTGACAGTGGTGACTAAGTATTTTGTTCCCAGTCCTCACTCCCAGAAAGGATTCTACTCTGAGACACTGCATTCTGTTGGCTCAGTCTTGGGGACAGTCCATGCATGCATTAGTGTCAGGTAATTATGTATTTTTCCCAGAGTCAGCCTCTCTAAACCTGGAGGTTGGTTTCTTTCTCCTTCTTCCATCGCCTATTGACTGCCCTCCCAAATTCCTTCCAACAAACTCTGTGAAATTTTTATCTACTAGGAACTATATTTCTTTTTCTTTTTCTATATTTCTTTCTCTCTTTGTATGTTTTAGGGAAGCGTCTACAGGGTGTTCAGGATGTCACTGTATAGATTGGACTGTAGATCTCACTGTATAGATCACTAGGAAGTGATCCACCTGTTTACAGCCTCCCAAGAGCTGGGATTACAGGCGCGCGCCACCATGCCCAG
>NDGN011301645.1:0-16486 GCA_002564285.1 Tympanoctomys barrerae
TGGCTCAGTGGAATAAGCGCTTCCCGGGCAAGTGCAAGGGCCTGAGTTCAATCCCCAGTTCCGAAACAACAACAACAACAAAACACCAGACATCGTTACAAACATACTTAAATATCCCTTGGAATGTTGTGGTAGGACCAAGCTCTGAAGGACAAACAAACAAACAAAAAATAAAATAAACAGGCAAGAGATTAAATATGACTACCAGGCACTGGTCCTCACATAAGACAAAATGAGTATATTCTCTTAATAGTAAGGTCTGAGACACAATCTATATACTGCTACCAAAGGTACTGTGAAAAGTTATTTCAATTTTTTCTTTTGTAAAACAACTTAAAGATTGTTAATGAAGCCACAGGATTGAAAAACTCAAGAGTTTCTAATAAACAATGGCGTTACTTGAGTTTTTACTTGCAAAAAGCAGCTGATTGCAGTGGTGCACACGTGTACACCCTGTTTCAAAAAAGGGCTAAGGTTCAGTGTGAAGGTTCTGGGTTTAAGGGAAAGGGAAAGGAAAGAAGTGAAATGAACCAAGTTCAGTGGCACACAAGGATTCCATCTACTCAGGAGACAAGGCAGGAGGATTCCAAGTTCAAAGCCTAGTGAGCAACTTACAGGGACTTTATCTCCAAAAGCAAAAATAAAATAAAAAAGGGTTGAGAATGTAGCTCAATGATAGAGCCCTAGCCTGGTATGCATCAGGCCCTGAGTTCAGTCCCTAAAACAGAGAAAGGAAAGGAGGTGTGTAAAAAGAAAGCCCATAAAATAGTAGAAAATATTTATAAATCAAGTATCTGGTAAGGGATTTGTCATTAGACTACCTATAAATCTTTACAACTCAACAGTAAAAGACAATGATAAACAAAGGATTTAAACATATACTTTTCCAAAGATACATAGTCAATAAGCACATGAAAAGATGCTGAACATTTTGTCATTAAAGAAACACAAGCCAGTACCACAATGTGATACACAACAGAATGGCTTCAATGAAAAAGCTGGACGATATCAAGAGTTGGCAGAAAGCAATAGAGAATGGACTTGGCACACTGCTGGTAGAAATATTAAAGTCTGCTGCTACGCAGAACAGTTTGACAGTCCCTCAAAACAGATATTCTCAAAGCTATCTAATGTCCCAGCAATTTAACGTCTAAGAATTTCTACCCAAGAGATCAGAAAACCTATGTCCATATAAAGACTGGTACATGAATGCCACAGTAGCATTATTCAGAACAGCCAAAAAGAGGAGACAACACAAATATCTATTAACTGATGCACTCATAAAAAAGTATAGCTCTAATGGAATACAGTATTGGTGGGCCATAAGAGGCAGTGATATAACATGGATGAACCTTGAAAACATTATGCTAAATGACAAAGTGAGTCAAAAAAAGCAAGAGATTGAGTCTATCTGTATGATCTGTCTAGAATATGCAACCGTATAGAAACAAAATGATTAACATTGTTGGGTTCGGGACAGAAAGACAATAAAGATAGGGCTGTTAATGTGCATGGGCTTTTTGCAGAGGGTGATGAAAATGTTCTCAAAGTAGTGGTACAATTGTGTGAACATACTAAAAAAATCAGTAACTTGTACACTACAGTTAAAAAGTAAACAGCAAAAAAACTTCCTTTAACCTGTTTTTCTACTAACTTACACATTTCCTAAGTATGATTGTCTTAGGACCCTAGAGCTGAGCGCAAAAGCCAGAACTACTAAGTAAATGCTATCTGACTAGAATATATACTTTATGCTAGTTCAATTCTAATGTATTCCAAAAGCTGTCTATACTTTGGGTATTTATACTATTTTCTGATACCTACATGTATGCCATAACAAAAAATGCTTCTAGATACTTATAAAACAGCAAACATTTTGTAGAATTATTTCTCCTTACTAGAAATATGAAGGACTGATATTGCTTTCTCTTTTTATATTTCTATTATTTGCCTTATTATTGTTTCCTACACTATTGGAATTATTCCAGGAATATATATTTTTTCAGAAATATATCTTTAAACTAAAGACTACAATATTTTCCAATCAAAATAAAGGTCTCCTATGGACTGCAAGTGTGACTAGGTGGTACAGCATTTGACTGGCATGCAAAAGCACTGCAAAAGAATTAAAAATTACACATAAAGGACATCTTGGAATAAGAATTACAAGGTTACCACAAGGCTAATTTTGGATTTCTCTGTAGGTCATTTTATTGATTTTTGTTTATAAGTAAAGAAATCTACTGGGCTCTTTAATTTTGATTAGCCAAAATTAAGACCGTTTGTACTATCTTAAAGAAAGCATAACTTATCATGGATATTCAAATCTCTTTCAAAACTGATTAACAAAATGTTAATCAAGTAAGGTACTGTGGCATGATTCCAGCCTCAACTTCACTCAGCCATGTCCCCGGCCCCCCACTCATGAAAAATACTCACAAAACAACATTTTAAAAAAGTCCTGAGATTGCCGGCCAAATAGCTCAGCAGATTAAAGCGCCTGCTTAGGCAGATGCACGGGCCAGGGGTTTGATGCCAGGGCCTGCCGCGCCAGCCCGGCCCACGGGGCGCGCTGAGACAGAGATTGAGACTGGGGTATGGTGGCACGTGCCTATAATCCCAGCTCTTATGAGGCTGTAAACAGGAGAATCACTACAAGTCCAATCTAGCAATGAGACCCTGAACACCCTTGTAGACCCTTCCCTAAATACAAAAAAAAAAAAAAAAAATTAAGCCCTCACCTCAGGGTACCCACTCGGGCCCCCCTCCTATCTTTCAGACAAGAGCTTTCTTTCCCTCAATAAATATATTCTGCTCATAAATAAATAAATAAAAGTCCTGAGATTAAGGGCCGGCCAGATAGCTCAGCAGACTAAAGCAACCAGGGTCTAATCCCCCGCATGTAGTGCCAGCCCTACCCCCAGGGTGCACTGAGGCGGCAATTGAGACTGGCCACGGCCCACCTGTAATCCCAGTGCCTGGGAGGCGAAAACAGGAGGACCACTAAGTCCAATCTGTGTAATGAGACCCTGTGACCCTTTACTAAATACATAAAAAAACCAAAAACAAATAAAAATGAAAGACCTGTGATTAATTTAACAATATCTTCCTCCTTGTAACTGCAAGAAATGTTTATGAATTACTAAAATACTACTATAAGCTTTAATAAATTAACTTACAAAAATTAAGACTACAGGATCTGCTCCCTGTAATTCTTGCCTATTTTTTCAAAATAAAAATTGTGAAGAACATTCTTTTTTTTTGCATAGCATAAAACAGTAGGATCTTTGTCAACTAAAATTTCAATTTGAAATGACTCAGTAAGCTGCAAAATTTTTTAAATAAAACTTTCTGGCTTAATTGCAAGGAAAGAACAGTTGCCTACATATTTGGAAATCATAAACTGTCATCTGCCATAGCTAAAAATAGTGTCAGCCCACATGCCTTACATGCAGAAGTCATCCTATTACATTTTGCCTCAAATCATACCTTACTGAAGCTCTTCCTTGAACAGCCTGCTCAAGTTAAGTCTCGATTTTTAAGTTGTGGTTTGAGGGAGAGGGGTGCAAACTAGTCCCTAAAATACTAGAAGGTCAAGGAAGTGTTGGCAGAAAAACATGGACTGTTGAAGCATAAAGAAAAAGCTTTCTTCAATAAAGTCAAATGAAGAATGAGAAAGAGAACTATAGAATAAATTAATACACATACCCATAATACTAGAATATTAAGATTCAATTATTTTTCACCAGTACAATCTTAACAAACAGCTACATTATGAAGAACTGTAATTGGTAATCAAATTCTTGCCAAATGACATAAAAAATGACTAGAATTCAGAATTGATCATTTAGCACACAGTACACTTTGAGCTGTACATAACAAGCATTTATCTGGCAAATAAACAACAGGTGAAGGTGCAGCAAAAGGATCTATACAGCAGGAATGCTTAGGTTTTTCTGCAGAGACTGTAAGAAAAGCCTGAGTCCCAGTTCTTCATTTACCATCAGTGTAACCTTAGTAGATCAGTTAACTTCTCTTTCCCCGTGTGTAAAGTTAGAAAAGTGATACCCCCCTAAGAAGTTATTTGAAACACAAGGAAATTTCACATTTGGAAATGCTTGCTGAATTGAACACACTAAATAAGTTATACTGGAATGGATGGGGTCAAATAGGGAAATCAAATATTAAATGTAATGGTTAACTAAACCCTAGATTTTTAAGGATTACTTCAATTTGCCCTGTAAGCATTGTTATCTTGGGTTCAGCTGGTGGATACTTACTATTGTATTGCTATGAAGTACCTCAACTAAATACTTGACTAAACTATGTCTGTATTGCTACCTTCTCTTCCTCTGCAGTTTTTAACAGATATGTGTAGCATTTCAGGTCTTTGTCTCTTTCATTATTAAATCCTTGCAGAATTATTCCTGACAACATGATAGTGCCTTGATCAATAGATAGCTTGAGACTAAAACATTTTATAGAACATAATGAACAAATGGCAGAACTTCCACACTTGTCTTTCCTATAATTATTTAGTAATCCCCTATTATGTATGAACAAGGCATTGCCAAGTACTCTGTATACATTTTCTGTATCACAATTCTACAAAGTATTACCTGTATTTTATACTTGAGGCAACTGAGGCTTACATAAGCATGAAATTGTTTAAGGCTCAAGTTGAAATTTAAGTTTGACTATGAAGATCTCCCTCTTTCCATCATATATTAATACTTGAGTTTGCTTTATAACTTGAGAAAATCAAATAATGTTTGGCCTTAGTTTAAATAATTAAAATAAATTTACTAACACATGAACAGTTGAGACCAAAATATTTCAGTAGTATCAATTCAACAAACCAATTTAAATTGTAAATTATTTAAATTGTAAACTTGTTTTCAAGAAGCAATTTCACTGTCCTCCACTTTGAAAATAATAAAGCTACAACTAAACATGCAACTTATAATTGCATAAACTATAATAAATGAGAATTATAAAAGGAAATAGGCAAACTGAAAAAAGAGATAAAAATTTTTAACAATCATAAAAGAACCCAAATCAAAGGCAACTAAAACACATACAAAAAAAGGCATTTCTAGACAATAATCTTCAGGATACATAGCATTTATAATTAAAATTGTTTCCAATACCAACTTTTTTATATACATAGTCTTCTGTAACTTGTGTTTTTGTTTTGTTTTGTTTGTATTTTTTAGGAAAGGGCCTACAGGGTGTTCACAGTCTCACTACTAGATCAGACTTGTAGCAATTCTCCTGTTTACAGCCTCCCAAGAGCTGGGATTACAGGTGCACACCACCACACCCAGTCTCAATCGCCTAGGGGCGGGGCCAGCACAGCAGGCCTGGGGATTGAAACTCCTGCCCCTGTTTGCAGGTGCTTTAATCCGCTGAGCTATTTGGCCATCCCTGATGTTTTAAAAATTCATTCTAATTCTTTAGTAATCAACAGTATCTGAGAACAATGAGATACACTTAATATTGTAAAATGAGCTCTTGCAATTATAAAGTTGCCTAAGATGGCAAGTCTTCATAAATAAGAACACATATACTAAACAACCAACCTCAAAATTAAACCAAGCCTATAAGCTCTTACTGTTTGACTTCACTATCAACACTCAACCCACCATCTAAGGATCTTGTCATGTAAAACAATACAAATTAACTACAGTGTAATATAGCAAGTCTTCCCACTGACAATGTAAAATTTCCTGAGATTATTGAAGGATGTTGGAGAAGTATTCCAAAAAAACAGACAGATGACCTACTGGCCCTTCAAAACAGACTAAGCTCACTTCAAGAAATAAGGAGAACAACATAAAAAAGTAAGTAAAACACACTCCCCCCCCACCCGAAGGACCATTATAAATAATCCCCTGTGAAATTCAGCCACAAAAAAATGCCATTTTATTCTACTATATAATTTGTGGCAAAAATGATACTCCAAGACCAGATTCATCTTGTATTTATTCTAAGAATTTGTATGTACAGCTATCATGATAAACTAAATTTTGTTAGGAACGGAATAATTTCCTAACTATTGGTTTTGTTTTAAGATAAAGTCATAATTTTCCCTGTATTCTTTGGTACAGAATTTGGATTCACAAAAAAATGATCTTTTTCCCTAAGTATCTTCAAGTAAAAATGCGGAGTAAAAAATAACAATGGTTATCTGTTGCCTTCCAGAAATAATCTACATCTCCATAAGACAAAGATTTGATAAATTGCCACATATGCCTCACTTATAAAAACACAAAGTTACAAAATTTACAAAAGGAAAGCAGAAAATAATTGTCACTTCCAAACTTTATAAACCATGACAATTTTTTCTTCACAGGAAAATCCATACATTTAACTCCATTTTCTTTAAGGGAAAGCTAAATATCTTCTCCTTAAGTAGGTGGTATCTACAAACTCAACGTCAATCGCTTGCCATTTCTTTATAAACGTTACCAATCTTAGTTGTAAAGATTTAGGTAGAAAAAGTAAGACAGTCTATCAATGAACAGCTATAATTCTTAACATTCCTTTCAGGAAATCTGTAGTCTTGTGAGTGGCAATTTCTAATTCTATGTAGGGATAGGTATCATTAATATCTGATAGACTTTTGGACTTTACGTCGGTTTCAAACACTAAAATAAGGGCTATATAGAATACAATGGTGGTGACACACAGTAAAGAATAACACAACAATATATTAGTCTCTCATCCCACATACATATACCTAAGTGGTAAATTTGAAAGCTATGAGACAGATGAAACACACACACACACACACACACACACACACACACACCCCTACCTTTAGCAATATACCAGTCTTATTCATGATAAAATAGAGAAGTAATCAGAAATTCTGGTTTCAAAACATGGTTCCACGGATGCATAGAATAGCATTGGCTAAATTAAATTTTACACCTTTACCCAAACCCTAACAAGAGGTACACATCAAGTGAATAAGTAAAAAGAAAACGTAGGGATACCCAGAGAACAAAATAAGATTCTATTCACTGCTTCATTAAAACACGTAATATAATCCTCAAAGTCTAAGAAATTCTACCTCTGGCCCAGGGAGTTCCCACTTGGCTTAAACTTCTGACAGCATGAAACTGCTAACTGCACCTGCCGTCTTCCAAGAGACACTACCTCTTGTAAAGCACAATGAGGGTCATACAAAAATAAATGTGTACTTTGTTCATTAAGATCACACAGCCTGTGAATGAATAAAGTATCAAAACATTGTTAATTTTAGCTCTTATATTTTTCAGTATTTGGTCCAGTGCAAATCCAACTATAAAAAAGGCTTCACACCACAAATCATATGTTCTTGAGCAAATTTAATTCCTTAGTTTTGTTGGTGTCTTTATGTGTAAAATAGGAAAGTTGGAATAAGATGTAGTATCTGTAGCTATGACCTAAACACTTTCAATTATAAAAGTTGTTTAAGTTACTTAGCTGTTCTTTCAAGAAGGAAGTAGCAAATCCCTTTTCTAATTTTCCCACTTGAAAAATGATTTGAATTTTATCCAAAACTGTATGTGGTAGGGTTCAAGTCCAAGAGTAAACCTAGGTAAACTCAAAGAGTCCTTAAGACCCAGAGACAGGACCGGGGAAATAGCTCAGTAGAATAAGCGCCTGCGTGGCAAGTACAGGGTCCTGAGTTCAATCCCTGGTGCTGAAAGAAAAAAACAAAACAAACAAACAAACAACAACAAAAAAAACCCCAGTGATAAAACTACCATTTCTGCCTTCAAGGAATTTATAGGCTAGAAAATGTATACACACGTATGCATGCGGGCACACACACACACAGACACACAAATATATAAGCACAAATAGGAGATGGGTGTTCTAAGAAACACTGGTTCCCCCTAATTAGGAAGACTGGATCTTTGACACTACCACTTGGGACAAAATGGGAAGAAAGGGCATTCTGGGAAAAGAAGAAAGACAAACGCAAAAACAGGCATATTTATGGAACTATTTCTTTACTGTGGACTGAGACGGAGTAATGGGAGATGAGACTTTTTGTAAAGGTCAGGACTTGGGCAGCCACAGAATACCTTCTTAGTAGCCCAGAATAAACAACATTAACTTGAAAAGTAAAGAAAAATCCCTTCAGGGCCATAATCCAAACTGTACATTAAGAAGATCAATTTGAATGTGCTGTGATATGAGGAGGATTTAGTGACAGGAGTTATGGTAAAAGCTAGAGCACCCAGACTGGGGCAAACGAGAAAGCAGAGGCTGTGTCCACCCGTGCTCTCTGTCCCTATCAACAGGGAGACTGTAAATCGTGTTCCTCATGTATACTGAAAGGACATGTAATGCTTGAAAACGAGTTATTTTAGGAAGAGTTAAAAATCATCAGAAATGCATACAATGTAATCTTAGGATTCCAGGACACTCTTATTCAAGGTTCTATAACTGTTTTTTTCTGGGGAGGTAGAGAGGGAAACCAGGGATTGAACTCTTATTCAAGGTTCAAAATAATAATCTACAGTCTTTCTGAAGAGCAGTTTTGCAGCCACATCAAAAGCCTAAATACTATAACCCAGCAATCTGAAAAAAAAAAAAAAATCAAAAACAAGTATATCAAATTTATTAATTTTAGCACTACTTACAGTTGCAAAACTTTAGGGATATCTTATTTAACTATTTGGGATTAATAACATATACTGAGAATTGCTGTCATTAAAATAATGTAGAATATTTTTAAAATAAGACTCTTTCCTCTAAGATTATAGAACTAAATGTGCCAATAACCACCCAACACATACACTGTTACAAATATACCCCCAAGCCATTCCATGTGATGTTTATTCCTCTACATACCTTCTAAATGTTCTACAGCATGCATGCATATATGTATCACCCTATTTAACCAGTAAATCTACCAGATACACTGAATGGTATTTCTGTCTGTAGGTTTTTCTCCAACTTCTGAGCTATTATTTATCACTTCAGCTTCTAAAGGCTTTTTAAATTGAATAAAATTTAAATTCAATATGTTCTGTTATTTGGCCCATAGAATCTGTTATTTGGCCCATAGAGTTTCTTCATAAGAACCAGAAAACCTCAAAACTAGAACCCTACAAATCATGCAAACAAGGAAACTAAGGACTATAAAATAAAAAGAACGAGTTTCTTACCATCATGGCTCAAATAAAAAATATACTACAACTTAAAATCCTAGATTAGTAGTGTCTCCCAATTTTGTCTAATTATAAAATAAATTACACTAGGATATACAATTTCCAGGTCCTATAAAATCTGACAAGGTAGGCTAGGATCACAGCAATCTGTATTTTTAAGAAATATGAGGTGATTTCTATTCAGAGAAGTTTGAGGGAACCTGACCTAAATTGTATATATTCTTTGACCACATCAATCTTACCTTTCAACTTCTGCCCTATATATTCTTCTATCCAGAAAGTTCTATTGTCTTATCTTTCTACAGCTTACATCCTCCTACGACCATCCACCCAAGCAATCAAGCCTCCCTATCCTTTGATTGTCTTGACCCAAGTTTTCCACATTTCCCCAGAAATCAAACACCATGTAAATTTCATAAGTATTCTGTAAAGAGACAAGAAAAAATATGAATATATAATAGAAAACACATTGTTAAATACTAGCCTTAACCTAAAGATACAAAATGTTTTTAAAGCTTTGGCCTAAATATATTTTGAAAATTTATATAAACCCTTTATTAGGTTTCTCCTACTGTCATATACTTCAAAAACTAGGGAAAATGCCTCAGGAGCTTTGGCTTATCAGTGATTCTCAATTTATATTTTACTCTATAAACCAACAACATTAAAATGAGCTGCTAATAAAACACTAAAGTATAAGTTAGCCACTCAGACAAAAAACATAAAGTTGGTATAGTTACCAAAAAACCCAAGTACCTCAAAATACTTGGGCTGTTCTACTTTCATACAAAGTAAAGCTCCCAAGATACTCAAGAATACTGTAAAACTGACTGCATAATTTGATATCTACAAAGAATTGAACAACTCACTAAAATACAGACTACAATGCAAATTTCTTCTGTCTTAAACATCTCTACATTAGTAAAGTACTTAAGAATTATTATATGGTCAACAGAAATAAAAAGTGACTTTTCACCTATTTTTAAAGGTTGTACTTATTATCACTAGTATCTTCTTATCAAAACCTCGTGTTATCCACTTATCTTTCACTTTCAATGCTGACACTATAAAGACAAAAATCCTTCTCTTCATTAAGCTGGTATGTGAGAAAACCATGAAGATCAAACTAACAAAGATATATTGTTTTTCTACTCTTTATGTAAATGTAAAACTTTTCCAATGACTCAATACGAACTCAATTTTAAACTCACCTTTCCCCCTTTTGTTTACTCAACAGTGTTTTAAAAAAAATAAAAACACTGTGAAAGTTACTATAATTAGCTCAAAATAGTGCTTTAGGAAAATTAGCCCAATTCTGCTAACAATTGTTTTTAAAAGAAATAACATTTTAAAGAATTACAAAACTTGAATGTAACCAAAAAAAACTTCCTGTGAGGAATGACTATTTAAAAATAGCTCCAATAATTTATAAGACAACATGTTCTGTCTGGTCAGATACATAATGTATCAACTCTTAATTCAAAAAATGTTATTTAACATCTACATAATAAAATATTGTTAAGTATTCATTACACTCAGTATTTTCTACTTACAGGTTTAAATTCTTATACTATGATCTACTGAGATTTGAAAGGATCTGGGCTTTTAAGGGGGAGGAAAAGGGATCAAGATGACTGACTGGTTATTACAAGGACAAAGGTTAGTGGATTGAAATACAGACATACATTTAAAACTACATTTGAACAATTTCAAGATACATAAATATATAATTAAAAGGCAGCTAATAATTTTTAAAGATTCAAGTCAGATTCCCAAAGAAAAAAAGCTTATTGCAAATGCAATTATTTTGCTACCTACAAACAGTTGGAGAGAATTGCAACTACACTAAGTAAGCTTTTTTAAAATAGTCACAGAAAATACGTCATCACAGAATACAAAGATAGTTATATATACACCAACATGATCAACAAATGAAACAGACCAGACCTGCATGGTTTACAACACGCAAAGTTAGAGAATAAAACCTGTAAGACTGAAAAGACTAAACCAAAGACCAGAAAACAGGACAGCATGACATTTTCTAGTGCACAACCAACTATAAAAATAGATCAGAGAACTATTTTAATTCCTTAGCCTTAAATCTTTTATAGGTTTTCATTTTCAATCTCAAATATACCTAAATTCCAATGCTTACTCATTGAAATATATTGCTGGTTACACATAAAACCTGAATAAAAAATTAAAAAGTAGATATACCCTTGTCCTTCCAATTTTTCTTCTGACCGTCCATCTCTTGTCACAATCTGCCCTCCAGCTGTAATTATCAATTATGCATACCAACCGAAAAGCTGTAACTGCAAAAATCTAGTCCCTGAGACATGAAATATCCGTTTCCTCAACCAGAGTCTGCAGTCTCCTCTGCTGCACAACTGCAGCAGGGCTCAAGTCACCTGACGTCTTCTGGGTGTGGAGCAGTCTGACGCAGTGCAATCTGTAACTAGGCTACTAATACTCAGGCATTAATGCCTTCCTTCTATCTGTTTATTGTTCTAGTAATTTGCTGCTGCTCATACCACAAGGAGCTGCACTTGCAGGGGAAGGGGCAAGCTATTACAAGATAGGGTTGCTTTTTCAACAGCGCTAACAACTTGAAATGGACATAAAGGCATACCCATGGATTTTTTCTTTCTTTTTTCCTTTTTCTATGATGCTTGGATCATGGGTTTTCAATTTCACTGAAACTGAAAATCAACAACCTGCTAAGATAAAAATGAACTAACCCCTAGAAGGATAAAAGCTTAAATTTGAAGCTTGAGAAATGCTGAGTTTCTTTTTACTCTCTCAGTTTGTTAAGACTTAAAACATTTAGCTGTTTGCACCCTTTGAAAAGCAGGAGCAGAGAATAAAAGTAAAACTATTTATTAAATATTACTTTAACAGATACTTCAATTTCAGAAATCTAACCTTTTCTTTTTTTCTGACTTTTACAGAAATCCAAACACATAGAAACATACAGTATCATCTGGTCCAATTCAATACTTGTAATAAATACTTATTAGATACTGTATAGATATTATTAATGCAGCCCTAGCTTGGGAAGAAATATTCATGTGCTATAATTGTATCACTTGCCTTGGGAAAATGACATGAGCGAGTTAAATTTTGATAAACCTCAAATCTATAGCATTTCTAAAACTTTGTTCAAATTTATAAAACTGGCATTCAATTCAGTGCAGATTATGTGTTTATTAATGTTCTACAACTAGGTTATCTGATGCTGACATCTGCAGTAAATGACAAATCAAATAAAATTTTTAATGCATGGTATAACATGACAAGATTTGTACCCTACACAGAAAAGTATATACCATGAGACTGTAGCTACATTGAAATAGGGATTTTTCTGAATGCCTACAAAACTATGTGCTACAAAACCTTGAAAATTCCTTAGCATCAGAAGTGGCCTCAATACCAATGACTCATTTCTTTTTCTATCTGTTCTCAAACTCCAATATTAAACAAAGCAAAGTCATTTTTAGGAGAGTCATGTGGTTATTATTCTCAGTTCATAAGTTAATATTTAACTTTAATATTCACTGAATCCATAAATACTTGAGAAATTTGTCACCAAGTCACATCCTGGCTGAAACTATGTGGGCATCTCACACAACAGTTTAGAATCCCAAAATATGCCGCACAGTACTTTCTAATGAGTTTCTTTACTCTGAAGACCAGAGGCTGGGGGGACAGCCTAGTGTGGAAAGCTTGCCCAGCATGCTCAAGGCCCTGGCTTTGATCTCAATGCTACAAAAACACAACACAAAACAACCACAACAAAAAACCTGGAAGGCTAACAAATACCACGGAATGAATTACTAAAAGCAGCACTCAAACACGATTTTCAAGTTAGAGATTACTGTACTATTAGGAGAAGAAAAAAAAAAATGACTCCTGCAGAAAAAGCATTTAACATTAATAACTATTCACATCTTTGAGTATCTGTTTTTGCCAAGCATGGTGGCACAGGCCCATCATCTCAAACTCTGAGAGGCTGAGACAAGAATCACAAATTCAAGCCCAATCTGGGCAATTAAAAACAAACAAACAAACAAACAAACAGGGGCTGGTGGGATGGCTCGGTGGTCTGAAGCACCTACTTAGAACAAGCTTACCAAAGCACAGGGACCACATGCCAGCCAGCCCCGCCCCCTGGTGGGCTTAGGGGCCACATACAATAAATTTTTTTTTTAAAGTCAAAATTTTTTATTAAAAAACGAACGAACAAACAAACAAAAAACTGTCTCAAAATTTTAAAATGTGACAGAGATGTAGCTCAGGGTGAAAGCCCCAAGTTCAATCCCCAGTACCCACATAATGAGAATGCTGAAAGTGTGCAATAATATAGTCACTCATCTAAACATTAAAAATATTTAATAGTGTCCTAGGCAGATTAGAAATTCCAAAGAACCACCCTAAACTCAGTAAATATTTCAACCCAACATAGTTCTTTCCATTTTTATAGTCTTTGCAATATAGGCTACCAAGTATGCAGGGAAAATCAGCTCATGGAAATCAACTGATACTTTGCCCATTTTGTTCTCAGAAAATTTCAAAACTGTTTTCAACTTGGTGTCTAAGAACAAAAGTGCTCAAATTTAAAGTTAATGGAACAAAACTTTATCTGCATACTGTATGGATCCTATTTTCATTAAATCTCCATCATAATGGGGTAAAGGGCATAAATCTCTTTAAAATTTATCCTTATTTTCTTCAAGTATTTATTATTTTAGAACATGAAATCCTGCAAAACTATACCTTGATTATGAGATAGGACCTTAATTTCCTTTAATAATAAAGGGTCTGAAAGGAGAAGCTACAAAGACTGCTTTGCTATCTACACTGCAGGCTGGGAGGAGATAATGAAGAAAGGGTGAAAGTATTACTCTTTTGCTGATAAGAAAATCTGTCTTACAAAGAATTTTTGCAACAAAAGTTCTAAAGTTCGTATTTAACAGCTTCCCACTGTCCAAGATTCATTGTCCAATGGCCTTTGCTGAGCACTTCAAAAACTAAAGATCTCTCCACATGTAACCCCAAATGCTTTACAAAGTACTATGCTGAAATAAAAAATTTCTAAATTCTAAATTCTCAGAAAGTGTGTGTGTGGTTTGTACTCTACTCAGAGTAGCATGGGCAACAGCAAATAAGTCAGATACCTTCCCTGTTCAGCAATTTCCTAAGACAGTCCCCCTTTTCTATTTTTTTCCTTCTTCTACTGCCAAATTCCAGACAAATCCAGTTTTGTTTTTTTTTTTGCCTTATTTTCTTTATTATGTTTGAATACATGGGAAGCAAGGTAGGAAAGAAGTAGTCATTTGTATTGAAAGTGCTACTCTAAGTTAGAAATTACTCATGTACTGTCATTCTTGACAGTGAAATTTCCACTTCTAGCCACAGAAAACAAATCTTTTGTTAATATGAAAGAATTACAGCTTTATAGTTTTAAACTTATTTCAAACTTTATTCTAAATTACAAAGGTTAGAAACATTCTTCATTACTGTTACCAATTTAAAAGCCTTACCATATGTTGTAATATAATGCCCCCTATGGACTAAATTATAGTACTTCAACACTACGATTCTAAGGAAATGGAGGATTTTAATCTACAAAAGGAACAATACAACTTAAAATGACGGAAAATTGAGTATTTTTGAAGTCTATAAGCAATTTGACACCGTAAAATGAGTACTAAAATTCACAGATAAACAAAGTGATACTATGAGACCTGAATAAATGCTGATGTTAACGATCTAAAATGCATATAGTCCTAAAGGTTCAAAGTATTTCCAAATTCAGAATTCAAAAATTACGTCATTACGTTCTGAAGGCCTTCTAAAACTTAAGTTTTCATTAAAATACAAAGATTTGAGAAATCTTAAAGTCATTTCAAAATGTTTATATAGCATCATTCAAGCATTTGATTCAGTACTCCAAGGTCAAAATTCAAAATTGTTCACCAAAAAAACCCATTTTAAAGGTCTTTTATAATCTAAAGCACAGATGTAGTTCACTAAGTGCTTCTGTACAACTTTAAAAACTAAATTATATATGGTCAGTTGTAAGAGTATTCCATAGAACTGGTTTTCTATTAACAACACTAGATGGCACCAACACCCAGTATACAGCTGACTGTAGGATGGATGACAGGTATTCTCCATTTTCTGGCTCTTCCATAGGTTTGTGACCTGGCACCAGAGAACCAGATCAGAGTATGATGGTTAAGAGGAAAACAACTCCACCAACAAACTAGCATGTGAGACAAAATGGTCTCTGACCAGAATCCAAACTTAATTTTACATAGATCAGAACACATAAATGAAAGAATAAATAATAAAGATTTATATAGTGTCCCCCAAATATAATGGAAAATAAAAATCTTTTGGAAAATTGAGGGGAAACTGTAAAATGATTACATTATATAAACACTCATAAAAACCTTAAGTCATTAGATGGAATGAGTAAATTTAAAAATGGGCAGAAGGATGGAGCTGCAGGTACACAGGCCAAGATGCTGCAGACCCACAGCTGGGCATCCAAGGCAGTGAACAGTAGCTCTTCAGGTCTGCAATAAAAAATGGCTTCCAATAAAACTGCATTGCAAAAAAAGGGGAAAGAAACAAAATAGTTAAAGCAAAAAAGTTGAGGAAACAGAACCTGAAGAATTTGTGATAGAAAAAGTACTAGACCAATGTGTAGTGAACAGGAACATGCAGCATTTTCTGAAGTGGAAGGGAGTCACGATGTTTACAATACATGGGCACCTGAAGAACATTCACATTGCCCAGAGTTAATTGAAGCATTTAATTCTCAAAAAGCTGGTAAAGAAAAAGTACAAAAAGAAAATCTTTATCTGACAGTGAATTTGATGACAGCAACTCAAAGAAAAAAAGAACAGCTGCTGCCAAACCTAGAGGCTTTGCCAGAGGTCTTGATCTTGAACTAATATTGGCGCCACAGTTAGTAGTGGAGAACTGATGCTTCTTAGGAAATGGAAGATTCAGATGAGGCTGACTTGGTGCTGGCCAAAGAGGCAAACATGAAATGTCCTCAAATCATAATTGCTTTTTATGAAGAGCGACTAACTTGGCATTCTTGTGCAGAAGATGAAGCTCAATAACATACATATATACATATATATATACACACACATATATATATACACATATATACACACACATACACACACAATTACTCTTGGTTTTGATTTACTAGTGTGAAAAAAACAACATTCTAATGAAAATTAAATTTTATATGTCAGTATTTAGGGGAGCTGGGTTTTTTTTTTTTTTTT
>NDGN011301648.1:0-11359 GCA_002564285.1 Tympanoctomys barrerae
AATTTACAACTTTCTAGGAATCTCTCCATTTCTTCTTTGTCTTCTTATTTGTGAGAGTATTGTCTCTCAAAGTGGATATTGATAATCTTCAGAATTTCCACAGGTTATGTTGTAATTACCTTCCATATATTCTTTATTTCTTGTATTTGAATTTATTCTTTCCTTTTGTAGATGAGGTTAGTTAGAGGCTTATCGATTTTATTAAATGTATCCAGGAACCAGGTTTTTGCTTTTTTAATTCTTTGAATTGTTTTCCTTATCTCAATTGAATTTATTTTATACGTCTCAATTTAAATCTTGGTCTCTTTTTCCTGTGTGTGTACTATCAAATTCATTTGTTTCTTCCTTCTTCATTCCTTCCTTCCAACTTTCCTTCCTTCATTCCTTCGTTGTTTTCTATCATCTTTTTTTTTTTTTAATTTTTTCAGACTCAGCCCAAGTCTGGAATACAAGCCTGATGAGAAAACCTTCTGCTGCCATCCATGAATGTAGTGTAGGTGACAGAACCACCCAGCTAGTGAAACAGCAGCACGTTTTCCAAGAGGGGCAAAATAGGTTCACATTCAAGGAGAGCAACGGGGAGGAACTGAGCAAAACAGTGAGAACCAAGACATGAACAGCTTTATAAATCCAAATTTGTAGATGCTCACATGATTTTTATTAGTTACTAAGGCTATAAATGAAAAAGAACTCTACAACAAAGGTGAAAGTCAGTGCTACACAAAATGCCATATAAAAGAAGCATATTGGAATCTCTGAAAATGAGCCCATCCATAACAATTGCAGAGAACACTAACAGAGAACAAATGAGAATCACACAGCTGATATCAATAAATCAAGGCTTCAGAAATAAAGAAACAGGTGCACAAAACTATAGAGGATCTCAGATTGGAAATGTAAAAAAAATCTGAGAATAAATAAATTCTGCAGTACAAATCAAATGCAGGAACATATGGAGGAAACCCAATGCCCACCCAGAACAAGTGCAAATAACACTAGTTCAGCTCCAATATATGAATTAAAATAGTCCATAATAAATACGAAACAGGAGTCATAGAAGTATTCAGAATGTAATTTATGTCTACTAGCTCAGCTCAATTGTAAGAATTAATAGCGTTGATATTAAATAAGCAATAGCAGAAATTTAGAGAACAACTCAGAGTGGAATTTTGTGGAATAACAAAAGATTTCACAGAACTCATAGAATCTGAATTAAAGAATCAACTACAGAAAAACCGGGATAAAACCTAATTTGATAATAACCACAGGAGTGAAGAAATTTATAATCGCCTGTAAAAAAGACACTGATAAATAAAATAGGCGAGATTACTAAAATGCTGGATTCCTTGAACAAGCAACACAGGAAAATATAGATCACATGAAGCAGAGTCAAAACGATATAGAGGAATTTCAAATCTCATTCACAAGCTTGTAAAAACATTTAGGTGTATGTGAACATAGAGTTTCAGATCTTGATGACCTTGGTGCAAGTAGTGAAAAGATAACAAAGAAAGCCCTTAAAAACAGATACAATTCAGGAAACAATAATCCATCACCTATAAATGATGGAAATATGAGCAATGTGATACTAATAGGCATGAGTGAGAAAGAAGAATTGAATGCAAACTACAGTAAAAAATATGGGATGTAGTGATAGCAGAAAACTTCACAAATATGAGAAAACAAACTGACATTCAGGTAACTGAATCATACAGAATGCCAAGAAAAATCAAGCCAATTAAAAACACACCAAGACATAAAATATTCAAGGTTCCAAATTTCAGTACAAGAACAATATAGTGAAAACCTCTAGTGAAAAGAAAGCGATTACATACAAAGAAAAACACGCCAGACCTCTCATCTCAAACTATGAAGCACGAAGAGCATGGAGCAGGAAACAGGGCAAGCAATTAAACACAAGAGAAAAAGGAGAAAGGACAACGTGGAAATATCATATAAATCACAATTCAATACTTCTCAATTACAACCATCAATGTAAATGGACGCAATTTATGATTTAAAAGAAATAGACTCTCACAGTGGATTAGAAAACAAAACCCAACTCTATGTTGTATACAATACACGTTTAACTAAAAATATGAATATGGGCAGAAGTGATAGTAGAAAATATATTATCTAATATTCAGGTAACTGAATCATACAGAATGAAAAGTAACATCATCCCAATTAATACCCCACCGAGACATACATTATTCAAGATCCCAGAATTTCAACACAAGATAATATACAGAAAGTGTGAAAATTGAAAATTATCCTCATGCAAATTATCTCAACACAATGCAATGGAAAGAATAAAATAACACAATTTGGAAGAGAAGTAACCTGTAATTCTTATGGGTTTTCCCTTGAATGTGTTCTGCTTCTTTTCTCTCGCACTTTCTATATATAACACAAAAAAATCAGAAAAAATACATAAATATAGGGAAATTAAATGATGCACTGCTTAGAAACCAATTGAATACAGATTACTTTCAACAAGGAATTCAAGAATATCTACAATGAAATGAAAATGCAAGCAATACTTATCATAATGTATGGGATATGATGAAAGTGGTTTTCAGAGAAAATTTCATAGCTTTAAAATCAAGCATTTGCCAAACAGAACGGGGACAAAAATACTCTAATAATGCACTTTCATGAACTAGAACAGGAAGAGCAAACCAAACCAAAACCCCAAAAACTTGAAGAAATCATGAAAATTAAAAAGGAAATTAATTCAATTGAGATGAAGAAAACAATTAAAAAATTAAGAAAGCTAACACTGGTTCATTGAGAGATTAAAGAAAATCCATCAGCCTCTAGCAACCCTCCTCAAAGTGTGGAAAGAAAAAATACAAAAATAACCAATAAGAAATGAAAAGGGTGTAATTACTACAGACACAGTGGAAATTCAGAGGATTGAAATAGCTACTTTGTTATCTTTACTCTCACAAAATGAAAAACACAGAAGAAATAGACAGACCCCTAGGAAGTTATAAGTTGCCACAACTGAATCGACAAGATATAACCACTCCTATTAGCCCTCCAAAACGAATGTAATATGAGATATAATTACAAACATAACAACAAGGAAATATCCAGGTTGGATATTTTCACATCTGAATTCTACAGGAAGTTTACAGAAGATGTACTCCATATAATCCTCAAACTCTTCCATGAAATTGAAAAGGAAGAAATCCTCCCAAAATCATCCCTGGATGCAAGAAAAATACTGATCCAAAACCAGGGATAATACGACTAAGAAAGAGAACTACAGGCCAATCTCCCTCACAAACATAGATGCCAAAATACTCAATAAAATTCTAGCAAATATAATACAGCCTAGCATCAAGAAGATCATAGACCATGAGCCGGTATCAGTCACACCAGGGATGCAAGGATTTTTCAATATTTGAAAATCTATAAGTATAACACACTGTGTAAACAGAGTGAAAACTGAAACACACATGGTCATGTCAATTGATGCACAAATGTCTTTTGACAAATGCAACCCTCACTGATATTCAAAGTCCTACCAAAAATTTAAGCACAAGGCTTCAACTTCAATCTGATGAAAGCCATTTAAGAAAACCCAAATGTTAACATAATTCTAAATACCAAAAAATGAAATCATTTACTCTGAGATCTATTACAAGACAAGGATGCACACTGTCACCACACATAATCAATGTAGTTATGAAATCAGTAGCTAAAGTCATTAGGGAAGAGAAAGAAATAAAATGAAAAACAATACGTAAAGATGATGTTAAATTTTCATATTTGCAAATGACATTATACATTAATTGGAATACCCAAAAACATCCACCAAGTATTTATGAGAATTAATACAGAAATCGAGTAGGATAGCAGGTTATAATGTCAAAAAAGAAAAGTCAATTTAATTCCTCTTCAAAGATAACAAAGACACTGTGAAGGAAATTATAGAAAAAATAATTTGCATTTACAATAACCAAGAGGAAAATGGAGATATCTTGGAATTAATCTAACAAAAGAAGTCATAGTTCTTTTCAAGGAAAATTACAGTACTCTTCAAAGAGAAGCCATAGAGGAATTAAAAAATGGAAAGATATGGCCAGGTCCTGGTTAGGAAGAATAAAAATTGTGAAGCTGGCCATACTCCCAAAATTGCGGTGCAGATTTAACGCAATCCCTATCAGACTATGACCAATATTCCCCACACACTTGGAGAAATAATTCCCAAAATTTATTTAGAAGCATAAAAGACATAGAAGAACAAAATCAATGATGGATAATAATAATAAGACAGGAGGGATTACAATTTAAGACTTCAATTTATACTATAGTTCTAGTGTAATTGAACAAGAAGGGAACTGGCAAAAAAAATAGATGAGAGAATAAATAAAATAGATTAGCATTGAGAAAGCCCCTGAGAACAAACTCAGCCACCTTATCTTTGACAAATGAGCAAAATATACTCACTGCAAGGAAGTTAAACTCTATAACAAATGGTGATGGCAAAACAGGCTTTCTACATGCTGAAAACTAAATCTTGAACCAAGTCTATTACCATGCATTAAGCTGAAATCAAAATGGATTTAAGATCTAAACATTAAAACAGAGAGACTAAATATTCTGGAAGTGAAATTAGGCGGAAATCTTGAAGGCATAGGTGTAGGCAAAGAGTTCATGAACAAAGTCAAATAGCACGGACAATACTTGAAAGATTTAAAAGTTGGGACTTGTACTTACAGAGAAGATTTTTCACTTCTGAAGAAATGGTCAACACAGTGAAAAGACAAAGCACAGATTTGGAAAATATTTAAAAAAAAAGACATAATCAGTCAAAGGTCAGCTCTAAAATTTACAAAGAAATAAAAAATTAGGGCCCCAAAATTTAAAAGCTCTGTAAAGGAATCTGCATCTAAAATGAAAACAACTTCTGAGAGGATGAATTTAAAGCAAATAAATATATGAAAAAATACGTGGAGAGCGTCTGGTTGCCCTTTACAAAAGGTACCTATTGGTTCCAGCATCCCAGGCACAGCATGGCTGAAACCTACTTCCACCCACTTGGGAAGCCCCACACCACTCCACGGCACCAAACCTACCCAACCCGCCAAGTAGGAATTTTTCGTGATGTTCTGGGAAACTACGGACCCACTACCAGCACAGGCCTGGTGAAAGCATGTGAGACATTCTGCCTTCCTTGTGCTGGCAGGAACTACTTTGCTCAGCACAGGTGCAGCATGGGTGAGATGATGTTCCAGCCACTTGAGATGCCACAAACCTCTCCACAAAATCTCCCCTTCTCTGCCTGTCCTGTAGGAATTTCTACCGCATTTCAGACACTGAGATCAGTATTAGCCCATGCCTTTGAGTGTGTGGGAGACTTTATGGCTATACTGTGCTGGCACAAACTACTGATCACAGCCAAGAGCAGCATAGATGACACCTCATTTCACCCTCTTGGGAGGAACCGCAAAAATCAGTAGTACCACCCAAACCCCGCACACAGTGTGGGAATATGTGTGGCATTCTGGGAAGCTCCAAATTCAAATCTAGTCCAGGCCTATGTAGTGTGTGAAAGACCTGGCCCTCACGCCAACACCAACTTGTCCCCTAAAGTCTCAGCTCAGGCCTGGCATAAAGGATTAGGGTGAAACACTGATCCACCTAGTCCAGGAGCAGAACATCTTGCCAGAGTGGTAAAACATGTTCACCCAAATGTGCAGCAATAGGAAGGAAAAGAGCAGAGCAGCCAGAACAAAGTCAGACACAGCTGTATATATCCAAAATTTGTAGATCTACATCTGAACTTCAGGAAGTGCTAAGATTATACCTGCAACAAAGATCTAAAAGAAAGGTCAGAAGACAGTGCTACACAAAGTGACAATGACAAGGAGCAAAATGCAATCTCAGAATCCAAGCCCACACATAAAAATTGCAGAGGACTCAAACACTAAACAAATTGGAAATCACACAGTTTAAAGCAATGAAAAAAATGTCTTCTTGTATTAAGAAACAGCTGCAGAGAGGTATAAAAGAATTCAGATTGGAAATGAAAAAATAAATCCCTGAAGCAATGACATATGCAGTAAGAATCGAATGCAGACACATGTGGAGGTAACCCAATACACACACAGAACAAGTGCAGAAGAAATAAGCTCAGCTCAAATGTATGAATTAATAGTGTCGATAGTAAATAAGCAACAAGAGAAAGACATAGAACAACTCAGAGCGGAATTCATTTCTACAAGCTCAGCTCAATTGTACGAATTCATAGCATCAATACCAAATAAGCTGCATAAGAAAGTTATAGATCAAGTCAGAGTGAAATTATTTTCTGAAATAAAATGCATTCTCAGAACTCATAGCATCTGAAGTAAAGAATAAACTGCAGAAATATAGGGAGGAAACGCATTCTGAAAAGGAAACTACAGTACAGTGATTTATAACTACTTCTAAAGAAGACATTGATAAAAAAATATCAGGAGATTAGAAAAATGACAGATTCCCTTAATGAGCAATCCAGGAAGGAATTAGATTGCACGAAGCAGAGTCAAAGAGATATAGAGGAAATTAAAATATCAGTCATAAGCTTGTGAAACCATTTAAGTGAAAGTGAAAGACTGAGTTTCAGATCTTAAAGAAGCTGGTGCAGCTAGTGTAAAGATAAAAAAGGATCTCTAAAAAATGTAGAATACAGGAAAAATAATCCATCATATGCAAGTTCATGCAAAGATGAAAACATGAGAATAATAGGCATCAATGAGAAAGAACGAGTGAATACAAATCATTAAAACATATGGGCAAAAGTAATATCAGAAAAATTTCCAAATATGAGGAAAGTATCTGACATTCAGGTAACTAAAGCATACAGAATGAAAAGTAACATCATCCCAATTAATACCTCACGGAGACATATAATATTTAAGATCTCAGAAATTCAGCACAAGATAATATACAGAAAGTGTGAGAGAAAAGAAGCAGATCACATTCAAGGGAAAACCCATAACAATTACAGGTGACGTCTTTTCACAACTCATGAAAGCAAGAAGAACTGAGCACAGTACAAATCCTCTATGAAACAAATTCCAGCGCAGACTACTGTACCCTGGAAAACTGTTTCAACTTTGATGGAGAAGTGAAATACTCTTTTGACAGAGAACAGCTAAAGGATTCCATGATGACAAAGCCAACGCTACACAGATATTGAAACATGTTCTAGAGAGGGCCAAAAATGATCAGAACTCCATGAATGAGATCAGAAGCAAACAAAAAAATAGGGCAAGCAATTAAACATAGGAGAAAAATCAGTAAATGACACCAGTTAAATAACATTTCAATCGTAAGTCAATAAGTATCAATTGTAAACATTAATTTAAATGGACTCATTTCACAAATTAAGAGACAAAAGCTGGCAGAGAGGATAGGAAATATAATCCAACAACGTGATGTATAAAAGAAACACATTTAACTCATAAAGGAATTAATAGGCTGATAATCGAAAGATGGAACACAATACTACATGTCGCAGCATCTCAGAAAAAATCAGGTGAAGCAACTCTCTTCTCAGAAAAATCTCAATTTCAAACCACCAATGAACTAGGAAAGAAAAATCTAGTATATACTAGTTAGTGGAAAAATTCAAGAGGAAGTGTTATCACTCATAAATAAGTATGCACCAAAGATGAGAGCATCCAACTATATAAAGTAAAACTTAATGGACATGAAAATAGTAATAGCCAATACCACAATCTGAACAGGCAACCTTAACAGCCTAAATCCCCAAAACATATATCAACCAGACAAATCATAGCAAAAAATAACAGAACTGAGCTAGAGATTCAAACAAATGGATTTGGTGGACTTATACCGAGTGTACCACCCAAACACAGATGAATACACTTTTTCTCGGTGTCACGAGGGTCTTTTTCTAAAATAGACCACATACTGTTCCATAGGTCATCTTAAGTATATGTAAGAGAACAGAAATTACTCCATTCACATTATTTGATCACATGCAATTAAATTGAAAATAAATGGAAAAAGAGACTAGAAAAGTCCCTTAAATACATGGAAATTGAATGATGCCCTACTCAGCAAACAATGATTAGATGAGGTGGCTGAGTGTTTTTCGATGGACTTCAATGACTTCTAAAGTATTCCACTGATCCCGGTTCTATTTTGTTGCCAGTACTACGCTGATTTTATTACAATAACCTTGTAGTATAATTTAAAGCCACTTTATCTTTAACAAAGGGGTGTAACATACTCACTTTAAGAAAGACAGCCTCTTTAACACATGGAGCTGCAAAAATTGGCCCCCTACATGCTGAAAAATAAAAATTGCCCCAGGTATATCACCATGCATTAAACTAAAGTCAAAATGGAATAATAATCTAAACATTAAAGCAGAGACACTAAATGTCCTGGAAGAGAAAGTGGGAGAAACTCTTGAAGACGTACGGGTAAGCAATGAGTTCATATTCAGAAATCAAATAGAATGGGCAACAGTTGAACGAATTAACAATTGGGCCCTGATATTACTGAGAAGTTATTTCACAACAGAAGAAATTACCAACAAAATGAATAGGGAACATGCAAATTTAAAAAATTTCATGACAAACAAGTATCCAGACAAAGGTCTGCTCTCTAGAATGTATAAAAAAATAAAAACACTAGGGCACCTACATTTAAAGACCCAGTCCAGAAATGGGCAATTGAGTTGAACACATGCTTCTTGGAGGATGTAATTAAGAAGCGAATAATTATATTAAAAAAATATTCCAAATCACTAGCCATCTGCGAAAGCAAATTAAAACAATGTTCACATACCATCCCACCCCACAAAGAATGGCTATCAAAGAAATCAATCAAAAACAAATGGTGGAGAGGCTATAAGGAAAAAGGAACACTTTTCCACTGCTGGTTGGAATGGAGACTGGTACAAATATTATGGTAAACAGTGTGAATTCCACTGAGAAATGTTGGACTGGAATTCCAATTAAAACCAGCTATTCCTCTACTGGGAAATTTCGCTTAGGTTCTGAAAACATCATATCATAGGGATCAAAGGTTGGCTATGTTTGTAGCAGAACAATTTGTGATAACCAAAACTTGTAAACAACCAAGATGCAAATCACCTGAGCAATGGTTGAAAAAAGATGTGTTATTTTTACATAAATGAATATTACTCAGCTATAAAGTATAATAAACTTGAAGCCTTTATATTGAACTGGATGCCCTTGAATATATACTCATAAGTGAAATAGGCCAGACACACAGAGTGAGTATGTATTGTTTCCCTAATATAAGAACTCAAAGTAAGAAGGAATACAATAAGAAATGTATAACAAAAGTAAAAGGAAAGCAGGATCTCGTGGACTTACTAATCAAAAGAGGGAAAGGAGAAGTGTTAGGAAATATGTCAATGTCAAGCCATACAATTATGTGTAGAAGATGGGGAAAGCGATGACGCTGATAATCTCCAGAAGATTTTTGAATCTAACAGTAAATTGGAAAAATTCTCACATGAAACAACCATATACACTGATATGTGTGAAATAAGAAAATTAACTCAAGATGGTAATAGGACTTTCATTATTAGAGTGGCTGTTATTGCCATTTTCTGAATACTGGCTGATTTTCATGACATGCCAGTTTCTGCTGTGATGTCTCTTTGGAAGATGACTGTTCAAAAAGAAGGAGGTGGCGGAGAATGAAGGCAAGAGATAAGTAAAGGAATATTGTGGGAATGTCCTGCTTCAAAGTTGTATATAGTTTTTTTTTTTGGACTTTTATATAAATATAAGAAGTATTTAATCCTGTGTTCCTATTTTTAAAAATATAATCTAATTTTAAATGTTTTTAATCATATTGTATAATAACTTATAGTTCAACATATCAATACTTGATGAAATATATCTGTTGCATATTATGTCTACGATGTTTAATATTCAAACAGATATTGAAGTTAAGATTAACAGCATATGTTGTATTGTAACAAAAGTGATAGTGACTGCTAGATGGTTAACAACCAAGTATGCAGACCAAATTTGGAGAAAAAGGATGGCTAGAAGGAAAATGAACCATGTGGCCCTAGCTTTCCAAATTAAATTAAGTATCATTATATATCAGAACATGTGCTGTAACGTCATGTAACTCGGTAGTGTCCCAAATTTTCTGATCAAGGACATTGTGGAGACAGAGCAGGTAGTCACTGGTGATGTAGAGTGTGCCTAAGGAGGGTCACATGGAGAAAAGTCATTCTCTCAGGCTTTCTCAGATTGCACATTTGCCAAGCAATACCTGTGACGAATCCACAAGGCTGACACTGACAAAGGTACTACAATGTGAGGTACAGGATCTCAGGATGAATCCTGAGGTGATTTCACAGAAATGATCAGATCCAAATGTGACAACTCTTGTGGCAGATATCCTGCTTTATCTTGGTTTTTAACATCCAGCAGAAAGGAATATTTGCAAAATATAAGAAGTAAAGCTGTAGTGCTATGTTCAGCTGTGGGGGATTCATGTCAAAAATTTCTGACATTTCCAGTAAAGTGGATGACCCAATATTATTATGGTCTACTGCATGCTTTTGGAATATTTTGCTGAGTTTACACATCTATAATATTTAAATGATAAGACTTAACGAAAAAGGGGATACAGACTAATGTCCATTCTGTATCTAAGTATTCAAAGTGGTTAGGATAGATATATAGTTTCATTCTCTTAATAAATAGAGGGATTTGTTCCAATGGTGTTTGTAAATAGGCTATGAAGTCCACATCTTGTATAGGAATGCACTCCTAGAAAAAGTATGCAATGTGTTCATTGTTGAATCTGTCCTTCCAATTTGGTTTGATACTGTGTCGATCGTACTTTTGTTCTCAATAGAATTATAGAAAAAATGTGCCTGTTCACAAACATCAAAAACTAGGAAAAAGAAAAATTACTCAACAACCTTAGCCTACCATTAAATGCAAATCTAATCAATATAGAAGTATCTTCTCATCCCAGAGAGAATGGATATTTTAGAGAAATCATAAACAACAAATGTTGGAGAGGTTGTGTGGAAAAAGGATCCCTTATCATTGTTATATGTCACCTTGAATGAGGTTATGTAGAGTTCTCAATGCTTCAGTTTCTTACAAATCAAATATCTTCCTACATCAGACAAGATTGCTGTTGTAACTACTTCAGATGCTGTTTTCCTATCATTTATGGGATACCTCTTTTCTCCCTGTTCATGGTCTTATGTTGTCCATTTTTGCATCACCCTGCAGATATTGAAATTTTTCTTGCAACATGCTTCTTGTTCTTAAGAGATCATTTCTTAGCTCTTCACACAAGTCAAATGTTACTTTATAAT